>JBCFYV010005047.1:0-17983 GCA_039000515.1 Timema cristinae
GGCGTAATTCTCAAACGAATAAAAAAAACTGAAGAAAAAAAAAGGTTTCTACCCCAACCAGGTCTTAAGGCTTCCTTTTTCATTACCATACGATTAATATACGTTTTATTTTTGTTTTATGATTATGTAATTTTTTTATTTGTTTAATGGATTCGTCCTTTCTTCCCCATGGCACGAGGCCTGGTCTTTTTCATGGTGTGCCTACAATAATTTTCAGACTATCCGTGGAAAATTAAACCTATTTAGATAATTTTAAGTTGATCTAAATCAACTTTTAATCATAGATCTTAACATATGTCATAGTATAGTTATGTGTACATTATTAATAATATATGTTTCAAAACGTCCAGTACAGTCCCATTTTCATATGAAAATCCTTATCTAACAGCTAGAAAGTTTTTTTTTTTTTAGCGCTGCTACTACTCATTCGGGCTATACGCTTATGTACTAGAGATGAGAGGAAGTATAGCCGCATTTTCGGTCAGGGGAATGAAAAACAATTTTGGATAAAACTAAATACACCCGACCGAGATTAGAACCTTGATCTCCCTGTCATAGACAGTCTAGTCTACTGCGAGAGAATCGCCTTAAACCATACGGCCACCGAAGCGGATGTTAGTAAGGTTACTAGATATACTTTCAAGTATTCATACGTCAAGTAATGTAATCTGCAGAAGTAATTTTTTATAGATATTGGCAATACATATAAGATTATACAGGATGGGGACGAAACAATTAGACGATTGGTAACTTGAAAATAAACACTTTAAATTGGAGAGTAAATATTCACTTGCTAAATAAAAGCTAACCACATACTACACTTTCTCACTTTTTGAAGATAATGTCATTCAGGTGAGCTCCATCGTACGTCAGGAAAATCTCACCACGTCACCCATCACGCTTCAGCATAAATCATCTAATTGTTACCGCTCCATCCTCTATAACAATATTTTCTATTCATCATATTCAATTAAAATTGTAAATACACACGTATATACAGACAGAAACACTAACCAGTCCCAAGGGGCTATCTAAAGTGAACAGCACCAGATGAAAAAAAACACAAAAAAAAACAGCTGGTCACGCTTTCAGGCTAAAATCTACCCTTTGTTAGGGGTGCGTTGGGAAAAGGACCAATAAATATTTAAAAAAATAACACTAATAATATGATAAAATGTTATCAATCTTGGCCGACAATCAAAAATATATTAGTATTTTCCATAAGTGTCTACCTATGAAAATGTTATCAAACCTAACATAAATACTTGATGATTCAGGGTGACCTGGTGGTCTAGGTTAAGGTGTCAGACTACTATGCTGGCGGCCGGGTTCGATCCTCGATCCCGGCAAAGATTTATCTGATTACCAAACCCTTCCTTCACCTCTGACAAGACTTCTTGTGAATGTGGGAATGCCAGGCCACCACCGTGGTTCGGATTCCACGTTAAACTGTAGGTCCTTCATTTCATCTCACAATCACCCTTCCATTACACATTAGCGTAAGTGCGTATAACCCGAACGGGTAGTAAGACGCGGTGCTAATAATAATAATAATAATAATAATGATAATAATTCATGATTCAACCAAGCACGTCCCGATCAATATCAACTGCAGTCTGGCTTTTGGTTCACAGTAAACAAACGACATTTCTTTGCTCATCCGATATTGATACTGCCACTAAGTGCACCTTTTCCAATGACTGTTGACACAACTGTGCAAAGGCTACCATAGCGCCACTTGTCGCGGTAAGGCCTTTTCCAATGACTGTTGACACAACTGTGCAAAGGCTACCATAGCACCACTTGTCGCGGTAAGGGGAGAAGCTTCATTTAACACAAGCTTGATACCACGGCAATGACCGCCTCTGTTCTTGTGGCTATAGTTCCTGGCTACAGAGCCAGAGGTACCGGGTTCGATAGCCAGATTTTCTGTGAAGCAGTTGGTCTGGAACGAGCTAAACTCAGCTGCGTGAGGACAAATGAGGAGCTACTTGAGAGAAAAAGTAGCAGATCAGATCTAGATAACTGAGATTAACGGCCGGAGGATTCGTTGCGTTAACCACTCGACACTTTTTATCGGCAGAAGTTGGCACTATCTCCACCAACAGATGGAGTCGCTTGGTCAGTATAGCTCACTTACGGGCTAACGCCATTAACTTTTTTTTTTTATATTGCGAAAGTTTGATACTTTTTGTTTGTTTAATTGTTTCTTTGTGTCCAATAACTTGCTCAGTCAGAAACGTGTTTGACTACTAAACTAAGGGTCCCCGGTTCGATTCCCGGCATTACTGAAAAATATATAATTGGTGAAATGTGGGTTCTCCCTTTTACATTGTCTGTTCGCTGGGGTTTTTGTGTATTCTATATTTAAGTTAGTATAGTAAGTCGTGGTTTGATATAATCAGTCAGCTCAAAACTACACGTTTATTAACTTAAATTACTCTTGAAAAAATTTGTTTGTCTGTAAATACAAATATAAGCACAACAAATTTTCCCTTTACCATTGTATGCTAAATACAAGGCACTCATTAAGTAATTAGCTCACCAGTATAAGGAAATATTTGGCTTAGGAAGCATATCTTTCCATCGAGGTCCAACTTTAGAGTGTCGAGTGAGCCGAGAATAGTGAGTTAAGAGTGATAGTACGTAAACCCTGAAAGGTAGAGCTTTACATTGATGAACTACACTAGGGCCTTATCTTATAATCTGCACCATAGTTGAACCATTCAAGGATAAGCTGGTTGGCTATATTTCAGGGTAAATTAAAACCGAGGGATCTTGAGATCGTCTCCTGGAGAAGTGTCCTATAGACGTCGGTGTCGAATTAGCAATTACTAGTTCAACGTTATTTTATATACGGTCGTGGGCCGTCTTTATTATGACCGTAGATGGCGATGGTGAACCGGCGCCTTGCCGCAGAAATGGATCATTGGAGTAAAGGAAGGCAGACCGCCCTGGTTCCCACGTTCCCTTTTGTTGGTAACAACTTCAAGTGTTCTCTTGGTCGACTTGGTATTCTATTAATCCTTGTTCCCACGACCTGTTGTATGGCAAGTAGCGAACGGCTCGTGGCTAGTAGATTTACGAGCCTAGCTATTCTCAAGACGCGTGGTTTGCTCTACTCGTGTCTGTGGATGGGGCACGGTGCCCGATACACTACTGGCTCGTCATCAGACGAACCACAGGCCTTTGATGTTTCAAGCATTTACCGACAATTCACGGGAACGCCCGAACCGTACCAAGCCAACGCGCACGATCTGTGATAATGCAATTTACGAGCCGAATCCGTCTAAACACGCGCCGTGGGAACGGGCCTTTATAGTGTATCGCATGGGCTACCGTTTCATCATGTACACTTTAATACCCCTGAAATGTAGCAGTCTTATCTCGACTCATTACACTTTGGTCCTAACTTATAATCTTCAACTAAATATTTTAGAGCCACCGTTCCATAAACTCATGTCCAATGCCCTCTATCCAAATCTAATAATATTCAGAATAGTGAGTATACGAACCATTGGGGTGAAGAATAACACAATATAATTATAAACCGGTAACATTTAATGGCCCATTTATTCAAAATCAAATTCAAAATTTTTAGTTTAAATAATTAAACAAAATTGTTTAAATACATCCTCTGAGACTGGCTTATTTTTTGTCGTGGCGTCTTACTACTCATTACACACATGCATTAATTACCAAAATGTGCTAAGGATGAAGAAGGTTCAATTTAGAGAAGTGTGCTCCCATTTGCACGGAGGAAAAGTGGAAAACCGTTTAGTAAAAACCGCTGCCAGTATGTCCTACAAGGATTCTAATCCCAAATTTAAGCTCTTTAGGACTTAATTCTTACGTTACGTCCGCCATCTAGGATTATTTTTAGTTTGAGATTTTTCTCATAAAGATGGTATGCTCCATAATGTCCGTACCAAATGGAAGTTCTCTAGGATTCAATTTGTACTTTGCGTCCGCCATATTGGATCCGCCATATTGTATTTTTTCAGGTTTTGTAATTTTCTCATAAAGATGGCAAGCTCCGTAGCGTCCATACCGAATGTCAGCTCTCTAGGAGTCCGGGGTATCGGGAAGGGGGGGAAAGAACCCTGGAACGACAGACAGACACCGCATGGGTAGTATGCAATCTATAGATACATAAAATCTTCTAAAAGATTATTCTTATAGCCAATCGGCTATAGAACTTGATATGGTCTGAATCGTGCTTGTTCGCTCTTTATAAAATCTTCCCTTGACGACTAAGAAATTGGGGTGAAAAAAAATAAATATAAAAGAAAAAAAGAAATCAAGTCTTCTGCTTGGTTAGCTCTCTAAAAGCCCAGCCAACTACCCCCCCCCCTTTTTTTTACGCCTCTCGTACCCTTAACACACCCCTTTAGACCAACCCTCAACTATTCTTCGGGCGTTTCTTTCCCAGGCTTCCGCTTTCATATCTCACGTCTTTTTCCGTTCTCGCAAATTTTTTTTCTTCGTCGATTGTTCATACCCTCCCCTTCTTCCTACATCTTCACCAACCTTCATCCCTATACTTCTCCCCATACCCTTGTATTCAGTGAAATAGAAAGCGCGGGGAGTTATGCAACGTATACCACTTTCCCCCCATTTTATATTCAAATAGAGTTTAAGAGAATTTTCAATTTTCCTGTTATTTTTGCCATCGTTAATGTTTTATGTAGATAGATTAAATTTATCAAGGTTGATATACACCTGGAAAACAGGAAAACCTGGAAAACAGGAAAACCTGGAAAATAGGAAAACCTGGAAAATTCAGGAATACAGTGTGACATAGAAAAGTCAGGTAAATAAAAAAAAATCATTAGAATTTTCAGATATTTTTGTAATAATTGTTTATTATTATTATTATTATTATTATTATTATTATTATTATTATTATTATTATTATTATTAGCACCGCGTCTTACTACCCGTTCGAGTTTTACGCACTTACGCTAATGTGTAATGGTAGGGTGATTGTGAGATGAAATGAAGGACCTACAGTTTAACGTGGAATCCGAACCACGGTGGTGGCCTGGGTAATAATTGTTGAAGTACGAAGTTGAATAACATAACTAGTGTAGTGTTATCAAAGCACACATTTAAATCAACCTTAGATGATATTATTTTAGTAAATTTAGAATATTAATAATAAAAAGTTATAGTGATTTTATAACAGTTATTAACACAATGTGTAGCCTGTACCTAACAGTTTCATCATTTATATAAAAGTATTCCTATATATAATATTTCAAAAATTATGTTTTGTATTCATTACCAAATTTCTTCTTTTGTTTCTATGGTGCTGAATGGATACCACTCTTCACTTGTATTGTAACATTGTAATATGATAAGACACTTTTATAGTTTTATATTTTATATATATCATTATTTTTTCTTAATTTAAGATTTAGTACATAATTTCTTGCTTTTTGTTTTTCTTATGAAATGGATTTATATGAAACTACTACTGTTCATTTGTTCCACTGTGGCTATTTAAAATGATAGGACACGTTTATATTTAGATATTCTATATTTTATCTTTACTTTTTTATTTTTTTTACTATCTTAATGTAACGACTTCACTTATTTTTGATCTATTTGTACACACCCTAAGAGGCACGTTGCATCAGATTTTGTGTCTGTCTCTAGTAAAATATTAATACATAGGGTATTTTAGATTAATTTGTTTTTCTACTTTTAACATGTCTGTATTAACATAGCTTGTATTAACATTTAATTAATTATTAATAGAATGTGGGGAATGCCAGGTCTCCACCGTGGTTCGGATTCCACGTTAAACTGTAGGTCCTTCATTTCATCTCACAATCACCCTACCATTACACATTAGCGTAAGTGCGTATAACCCGAATGGGTAGTAAGACGCGGTGCTAATAATAATTATTAATAAATACTCTTGCTAACCTCTACTCTACTCTCAAATTATCTACAATTTCATGTTACTTTACGAAGCTCACCTATAAAGTTGTTTTTAATATTATTGTGCCAATAATTAATTTTAAAAATTGCAACGCGTCTTAATATCTGAGGCTGTGCGCATAGTACTTATTAATTATGCTAATAAGTTAGAGATGATGGAGGATGGATTTAGAGGGAATGTATCTATATTTGCGTGGATGGAGAGTGGAAAACAATGTTGAAAAAACACCAAAGTAAACCCACTTGGGATACGAGCCCCCAATCTCCCCATAATCGGCAGTCTATTCTAACACGAGTGACACCTTAGACCATGTGGCCACCGAATCAGTTAAAATGAAGTTAACGAGATTTCTTATTTAGAGCGACGAATGGAAAAAGTAATTATGGGAAAATAATTTAGTTTGCTTAAAGGAACTGGAATTTTAAAACTTAAATCTGTATAAACCCGGATTTAAATAGTCTAACATCTAGGACCTTCAAAATAGATTTTTTAGTTAAACTTTTTTTTTAGCATCACGTCTTAAGGTCCGTTTCCACCTAGGCGAATTAAATCCGAACACGGTATTTCGACTCACATTTAAGCGCAGGTGCAGAGAATTTGAATATATATATGAACCAGCATTATTATATCACAATTATAACCACATGACATAGTAAATACAATGTAATAAAATATATATAAATACTTGTATTTGAATGGGATGACCACATGACACCCTATATCCGCAAATGTCAGCACTTATACTTTTAACGGCAGCGATGGCTCGGTCGGTATAGCTCGATCGTGGGCTTGCGCCATAAAGTTATTTTGTACATAAACTGTAAAATTCAAATAAATACAACAAGTAAACTTATGTGACTTTTCTAAATGGTTTTATTGATTTCTTCAAATGCATTCTCTCTCATTTTTTTTTTTTTTGTATCTCGTCTTACTAGTCCATTCGGGTTATACGCTTTTCTATAGTGTTAACTAAATTAATTATCAGTTCCAATGCATATTCATAATACAAATAAAACAAAACAAATCTAAAAAAAATTGCACGAGAACTTATGAATATTTTCATAGCCTCACTCGACGATAACTCCCACACACTGATCTGGCGAATGTCCTCGAACTTGCACGGAAATAACCGATGACACAAACTTATCTTGACGATACTATCGAAAAAAAGTAAGCATTCACCGCGGAGAATTCTTTTCGCTTCGATTCAACTAGATGGGAGCAAGCAAGCCTTTACTTCCCGTAAACTCTAAACGTATATAATGTATCAGTTACGTTAGTGTTTAAGGGATGAAGAAGATTGTATTTATAGGAAGTGAACCCACATTTGCTTGAAGGGATACTGGTGAAACAATTTAAAGAAAACCACCCTCAGTACACTCGACTGGTATTCTAACCCCGATACCCCACTATCGCAGTTCAGTCTATTGCGAGAAAGACGCCTTAGACCATTCGACCACTTACGTGGGTCATTTTGATTTGTTATACCTCCCGCTTCGCCCTTATCTATTTAGTAAAAAGTCTCTTTACAAAGCTGTCAAAACTTCCACTTGATAATTTGATGCCACGCTGTATACAAACCTACAACTCCTGGTATTGAAGCCGTCACTTCTGGGAAAGCTTCAATCCCCTCCCTCTCCCCTTCCCATCACTTCCTCCACCAAAGTTTTCCAGAAGAATCGTTGAGTTCAAAGTCGAAACTTCAGGTCTAGACTCTTGTTTCTGTGTACCTACTGTTTTCATAACTTGCAGTCTCCGGTTTTCTTGCATTGAAGGGAGGAAAACGTGGTGTGGAAGGGGTGAAGGGGAAGAAACATCTCTCAGGTGCACGCCGAGAGTTGTGTTTCGATAAGACACGTCATCAGTCCCGGCATTTGAAGAGGGGAGGGGTTAAGGGGATATCAAATTAAAATCATAATATTAAAACTGTATATTAAAAATAAATGGTACGGAACTCCGCACGGACTTTCTCGCTCTATTGTTTGAAAATGGAAATATTTACTCAAAGCTCGTAATATATGTGAAACGAAATAATATACACTAGCAAACCCAAGCATAAATTGTATTATATTTATGTAAAACTTTATTTTTAGTTCCAGATTTAAATTTTATAATTTTATTTTTAAAGAACTAATGTACTCATTTGTATGTTTGGACCGATAAAAAAAGATCGATATTTGCTCCACAAGGGTCAACACTTTGTATTAAAATTTCGACTTCCGGTTGAAATTATTGGCATTTTATTAGGTGTTGCAAATCTTCATTAAATCGCATTTCTATTAAATTCCTCATTCTTAAATTTTGACCAATAAACAATGTAAATATTGACTATTGAGTCTAAAATGGATATAGATCATTGTTGTACAAACATTTCTCCTAAGAGGTTTAGGGGAAATAACATAAACTTTTAGAGACTTACTTATATTTAATTACTCTACGGGATTGGAGAATTATTGCGTTAAAACTTAAGTAGTATATCTTTACAACTAACGCTAACAAAATGGTATTAACATATTTGCCAATATCTAAGAGACTGTTGGTTTTATAAAAATATATTTCTAATAAAGAGATTTTTAATTTTTAATGGTACTATAATTTTGAACTGATAAGTTATTTAGTATCTAAAATAGTTGCGGAGATACGGAAATTTCCGCTTCTGTAAAGTACCCTTAAAGTCATTTTCATAGGAAAATGAAAATAGCCATTTTATTTGTGATCTTAATCAAAGCCTAGATAAAAAAATTAATCAAAATCGTTAGAGCCGATTTTAAGAAAACTGTTTTTTTTTATCTTTTCGCTTTTTATTAATCTACTTTTAATTTTAGGTTTAAACAGACACACAAACAGACGGCATTGCAAAAACACCTTTTTAGGGTTCGGGGGCCAATGAGACTTCGACATCCATCAACATTTCGAGCTATATTTGTTTAACGGTCACAATACTTTACCTTTAGTGTTCGAAAAGTTAATGTTTGCGTATAGCTTGAAATTATTGGTTTTATAAAAATATGCTTTGAATAAAAGGTTTTATATTGTAAATAGCCCTACATATTTGCAATGATAAGTAATTTCATATCTCAAAGAGTTACGGAGATATGATAAAAAAAAAATAAGAATCCACGCATTAAACCGGAACCCTTAAATTTATTTTTCCGAAATATTGAGATTAGCCATTTTGTTTGGAATATTTATTAATGTTTACCGGTGGTTGGGGGTGACCCTGGATGCGAAATGCAGCTGGGACCCGCACCTGCGTTCGGCGGAAGGTAGGGCCAGGGGCGTCATGTTGAAGCTGGCTCCTCTTTTGCGCCCGGCCAGTCCGCTGGTGTACGGCCACAAGATCAGACTTTTTCTGCTCTGTGTGATGTCCATCCTTCTCTATTCCGCTCCCGTATTCTCCTATCTACCCAGATACAGATACAATCATTTCCGTACTGTATACCACCGGTTCCTTCGTCTGATCCTCGGGGCTCCGCCCCGCGTCCCAAACCGCGTTCTCCTGACCATGTCAGGCCTCCCATCCCTGGACAGCCGTATCCGCGGGCTGGCGGTACGTTTTTTCACACGAGCGCAGGCCAGCTCCAACATGATCGTCAGGGGCATCGGCGATTACGACGCTCCTGGCCATCCCTACCGCCGAATCAGGGACGGCGTTGTGAATCCCTTCGTCGACGTCGGCAGGTGACCTCGGAGTCGAATCTGGGGAGTCGTGACCCCCCTTCTAGTCGTGTGAGACTGGGAGGGGAGGTCAGATAGCGGGAGATGCCGGCCTATGGCCGAGTTAGATGGAGATGCGCTGGTCGCCCAGTGTTTCTATGGGCACCAGAGTGAGAAACGTCGACCAGACATTATGTGAAGTGAGGTGAGGGCCCATAACCCCGCCACAACAGTGTGAGATGTGCCCTATTTGGGGATTTAGGTAACAACTTTATTTTTAAAATTCGACGGACAATCTGCTTTGAAGAACCCAAAAGGGTTGGAGAAAGACAATATTATTTTGATTATGTTATGTTGATAAATGTTTGTATATAGTGGTTAAGTTGATGAATAATAAATACTAGTAGAAAGAAAAAGAAATTAAATTTAATCAAAATCGTTAGAGCCGATTTTGAGAAAATATAATTTTTCTCTTTTTGCCCTTCAGAAAACTACCCTTAATTTTAGGGTTAGATATCCAATTCCAAAAACCCCTCGGGGTAAACCTATGTAAACCCTAGATACCAAGTTTTAGCCCGATCGGTAAAATAGTACAGACAGAAGGACGGAAATTCAAAAACAACTTTTTTTTCTTTGGTTGGGGTGGGGTGGGGGGTGGGGGGGGGGGGGGAAGAGGGCATGAACCGTCAATATTAATAATATTTTTTTTTACTATCACAATACTTTCTCTACCTGTAAGATAGCGATAAAGTTAAAAAAAAAACATACTTTTGTTAGTAATATATTAAATTGGGCATTGTACGCTATGCCTTATTTATGTAAATAAAAAATCAAATGACAGGTGAACACCAAAATAAAATATAGCTTAAATGTATTTTCATAAAAACAAAAATGAATTAGGCCTAATGCAATAAATAAACTTACCAAACAAACTTGTGCTGTTGTTGTAGTACCAAGAACTAAAACTAAATTTAATTCACTCGCAACATCATAAAATTACTGAAAACCTATTTACTCTGTGACTTCGAACCTTTTGCTGACTTTTGGCTAGAGCCGATACAATTTTACCGAACAGGCGTAAACTTGGTTCCCCGAAGGGGTTTTTGGAATTATCTATCCAACACTTAAATTAAGGCTACATTACTTAAGAGCAAAAAAGAGAACAAATTAATTCTCTCAAAATTGGCTCTAAAGATTTTGATTAAAATTCGTATCAAGGAAATTATGTTAAGTAAGTTATTACAAATAAAATGGAGCATTTTATTTTCCATGAAAATGACTTAGGAGATATTCTATATAAGTCAACTTTTTATCGAATCTACTCGAGTCTTTTAGATAGTAAATTACTTATCATTGTAAAGTTGTTGTAGTAGTATTATTATTAAATATAAAAACATTTATTTGAATCTTATTTTTAATAAAACCACTAGTATACAAGCATTTTTTTTAAAATGTAGGTCTGAGTAATTGAGAGTTGATTGTTGAATCGTGATGAACAGTACATCTTTTACTAATGTTTCTGTAACGGTTTATATTATTTCATATATTCTCTTTTTCTATTATTCTTATGAAAAAATGTGTAATATTTAGTTTCACATAATTTATTACGAGTTTAAGGTTTATGATCACATTTACAGGTAAAGGAGCAAGAAAATATGTGCGCGAACAATTTTTTTTTAAAATAAATTTACTATTGTTTTACCCAAAATGTTTAACCAATCGAAGCAAATGTCGTGGAGTGGACATAATATCTCTACGGGTCGTTATTTTGGAGCACCTAACCCCCTTTGCCATAAAGGCCTAAGACACAGGAAACAACGCGGCGGTTGGTCGGTTGTTTCCCTGACAGAGGAAAAGGAAAAGGGGGGGGGGGTGTAAGGGGTAGGGTCTCCACTTGATGCTTCCAGTTCTTCATTACACTGGAATGGAAGAGATGTGTGCGACCCGCCACAAGAAGATGGCCGACCCTTGTGTGTCGGTTCTCTCTTTCTCACTACCACACACCTTCTTTATCACCTCTCTAGTTACTACCCGATCATTTTAATGCAGGATATATATATCGTTTTAGATCAAGTATCGGCGACTAGTCGATCGCGATAAACCGGTCGATCTCTCGGTAAATTCCGGTCGATTGCTTAATAAGCTTACAATGTCATAATATAGTCGTATTTGCGAGTTTAAAAGACTCAAAATGATAAACTTTTTGAGTTATTTTAGCGCAGCGTCTTACTACCCATTCCTGTTATACGCTTATGCACTAATTATACTGATGGTTTTAGGGAAAGGAAGGTTATATTTAGAGGAAGTGTACCCTCATTTACGTAGAAGGAGAATGGGAAAACATTTAGTGAAAACCACCCAACCAAGATACGAACCTTGATCTTCCCGTCATCGGTAGTCTAGTCTACTGCGAGAGTAGCGCCTTGGACCATGCGGCCACTGAAGCAGATCTGTTTGAGTACCTTCAAATTAAATTTGTGTGTGAACCAAATAAACTCTCTTAATCAGTGATAATGTTTTAAGAAAATTAAATAGTTAAATATAATATACATTTTTATTTATCGTGTATTTTTTTCTGGTAAAGTGGGACATAACATTTGCTGAAAGATTGAATTTAAGGGATAAAAATAACATATATAGACAAAATGAAAAAGCAAATCTTGGGCAGTCGATTGATGATCGCGGTACCTTTGATATGTTTATAATACTGAGGCCCAAAAAGTTTGTCGGCCCCTGGTCTAGATCGTAAAGAGTGCTTCAACACAAGTGTTCTGGATTGTAGGTGATTGGTAGAATTAGGGTTCGAGCCCCTGTCAAATGTACTCGGGTGTCCCCCCCCCTCCCCCCACCCTAAATGGTTTGTCACTGCCCGTTCACGCAAAGCTCGGATAAATTTAAACTCAAATTTACCCTTCTCATCCCTATTCCATTAGCGTAATTAATGTTTGTGTACAATCCGAACGGTTAGTGAGATTCAGGCGGGGGAACGGGAGTGTATAAGGAAATAATAATAATTTCAAGAGACTTTCTTCATTGGGGTGTTCGACATACACACAACCAATACATATATTATTTATATATTTATGAATGTGTCAGCATTCGGCTTACTAACCTGTTTTATTGAGCTACATATCTTAGTACCCGTCCGGACTAGCCAGCTAAGCGTTAAGGGGATGAGAGGATTTTTCTTAGAGAAAATGCACCCTAATTTTCGTGGAAGGAGACAGTTAAAACAATTTAGGGAATCCAACTCTGCACACTCGGCTGGAAAGGATATAGTTATTAAAAATGAATGTTATTTACAGGCGCTAGACATGGAAGCTATCAACAAATAATTTGTACAAATTCACTTTATAATATTCACGATATTCTCAATTAAATATTATTTACAACTACTGTAATGTTATTTACCAACATAAAAATCATTAAATGAAATTTTAAATAATACTTTACGACGTTTTCCTAGTTTGAATAAAATATAATAGCTTTACGAGTATATTGTATATTTATTTTTCCTGTTAAATTATTTTCTGCAAAATATATCAAATATTTATTCTGATAAAACATTCATTTCTAAGCGATGTTGAGGAAAAAGGGTACACAGGTTACATTTAAATAATTCGAATTAATTCCTAGCTTCCCTCACCCAAAAATACCATATATCCTATTAAAAAAAATAGACACTCCATGGCGTCAGTCTGACACCTTATCTCAGTCGTTATCTTGTCTATCCACTGAGTTATGGGTTCCGGGTTTGATTCCTGGCATAGCCGAAACATTATCATTGGTGAAATGAGGATTTCCCCGTTCACAGGGATTAATTAATGGCCAGGGAGTTGGGTGTTTTGTCTCTTCTAGATTTAAGTTAGTTTGTAAGTTGTGTACTGATGTAATCAGATGATTCAGAAAGGGCACGTTAAATACCTCAAATAAATGAAATTAATTAATCCATGGCATTAGCCCGTAATCAAGTGGTATCGGCCGCCATCTGTCGGTAAAGATAGTGCCATAATTTGCAAATATAGGGTGTCATGTGGTCAGCGCAATGAGCCCTCCGGCCGTTAATCTCACTTTTCTAGACCGGAGCCGATACCTTTTTTTTTGTTGTTCAAGTAGCTCCTCATTTTGGTCCTTATGAGGATTATTTTGACACCGTTTCGGACCCGTGGTTTTGCAGAAAAATCTGGAAGCGCCATGGTTCGAACCCGGGACCTCCAGATTTGTAACCAGTAACTCTGACCGCTGGACCACAGAGGTGGTCAGAGTCCAGAAGGGTTTTGAATGATTTCGTTGTGAGCCCCGTCCAGGATACAAACATATTTATATTAATAGCGTAGGGATGAGTAAGGTATAATTTAGAGGAAATGTACCAACATTTTCGTTGGGAGGAGTGGGGAAACTATTTAAGTTTTCTTTGAAGAAACTACTAGTTAATAATGAAATTTGAGAGTCAAAGGGTCAGATGCTCCGGTATGATTGGTAAGAGGTAGGGGTCAATATGAACCTCATCCCGATAGGAGGTGATTTAATTTAAAACATAATCATTTATAGTGTTAATTAGTTTGAGACATTAATAACCATAACTAAGCACCCTCCAACCTTCACACAAAGCCACTCCAATGTCCACCACCCTCGTTCATCACTCAGAGCTGCCAGTTTAATTATCTTAACTTAGGCCCCATTTAAAATAAATGTGTGGATACGCCACTGGACGAATAGGAAGATTATTATTATTAGCTCCGCGTCTTACTACCCATTCGGGTTATACGCACTTACGCTAATGTGTAATGGTAGGGTGATTGTGAGATGAAATGGAGGACTTACAGTTTAACGTGGAATCCGAACCACGGTGGAGGCCTGGCATTCCCCACATTCACAAGATGTCTTGTCAGAGGTGAAGGAAGGGTTTGGTAATCAGATAAATCTGTGCCGGGACCTAGGATTGAACCCCGGTCGAATAGGAAGAGATCTCAATTCATGCTCTAAAAATCATAAATAACACCTGCACCTAATTTCTACATAGAAACACTTACTAGCCAATTGTTTTTAAATAATCCATAGCGAGAATGCATTGTCACATATTACTTTTTCTTTTGATGTCTAAAACGAGACGTTTTAAAAAGATCTTTGTTCAAAACATAATAATAATAATAATATTTAGCACCGCGTCTTACTACCCGTTCGGGTTATACGCTTTAAGTACTAATTACGCTAATGGATTAGGAATTGGGAAGGTTGAATTAGAGGAAGTGAACCTGCATTTGCGTGGAGACAGAGTGTAAAACCATGTAGGAAAAACCACCCCCAGTTCACCCGACCGAGATTCGAATCTCGATCTCCCCGTCCTCAGCAGTCGAGCTCAACACGACAAGCGCGTTAGCCAACTAAGCCACCGAGGCGGGTTTAGTTCAAAACAGTTTTGAACATTAAAAACATGTTTAAAAAGAGTTTTTTTGATTAATTTTTTTTAAATTCTATATTAATGCTAAACAGGCACAGAATCTTTCCGGTGGAAAGTTTTTGCACGAATAAAATAAAATTAATTTGACGTAGAACATTTGGTTTGTGACGTCACGGGGATATTTTTATTTCAAGAATGGCGACAAGGCTGATCATTATCAGTTCAAAACACTGATATAAAGTTATATAAGATTGTCAGGCCGATACTATAAGAGGTTTAGTATCATTTTCGTAAATAGAGTTACAGATTATACCATTATGTACTATACTTATAGCATTGTCGACTCTTGTTTTTTTTTTTTTTTTTGAAGGGGGTGGGGTGAGGGCGTTAAAACCCTACCCTCTTTCCACTATTCAACTCCTAAAAAAAACAACATGGTTCGGTACTCTCTCGCTCTACTTCTGATGGATGCGTATTTTACATCATTGTTCGGGTCGATTCAGGACGCTGCCCCCTCCCCTCCCCCTTACCAATCTACCTCACACCCTAACCTTCCCTCCTCGACCTTCCTTTGCTCAATTGTTCGTTGTTTTTCTGTGTTCCTGCTAGTTTCAACCAATATAGTTGAGTGCGGTGCAGTTTCTATTTTATCATTCAACCTTTTATACTCTCTCTCTCTCTCTCTCTCTCTGTCTCCTCTGGTTTTACTGACCCCTACCTCCCCTTCACCTCACCTAAGCCAACCCATTCCAACTCTTTCCATCAATTTTTATTTCCTTCTCATAAACTTTAGCAATGTGATATAAAATTATATCTTTAAAAGTAAAGCGATTTTTATTTTTTTTATATGATGACAGGGAGAGATGAAAAGGGGGGGAGGTTTCAATTTCAAAAATGTCGAGTAAGTTTAATAGGTACGCTCTGTTAAAGAAATATCTTCAACACCATTTCTTCAGAGCTGAGGTTCGATTTCGAAAATGCTGAATGAGTTTGATAGGAAAACTCTAGAACATACATTTATAGGGCCCCATATTTTTAGGGGCGAGGCTCAATTTATCGATATTCTAAACAGTATAGTAAGTTTCGAAGGGACACTTAGTAGGTTACTTTCGATGTTTCACAACAAGCAACTCTGGCATCCTTTCCCCATTGGTGGACGGGTTTCTCATAACCATGTGATTGCAGGACCGTCGCGACGTGCCTTTAGCTATGTGGAGTTTCTCAACAGTCGGTTGAACCAATGGAGTGTGAGTTATTCGTCACAACTCGATATGGCTCTAAGCTTGACTTCAAACTCGTTTTCTTGTCCTCGAGCTGACGTGGCTACACCTCCTCAAACACCCCGCAGCTTACCATCCAAGTTCTCGAGTTGGCGTAGCACAGGACAAACATGTTATATTTTACATTAAAAATCATATAAACTTAAGTTTTCTCACACTATACTTTTAATAATTTCTTTTTATCCAATCCAAAACAATATCTTAAAAATAATTAAAAGTACTTATTTTTGGTTTCGGAATGTTATAATATAAATGTGATCGTATTTACTTGGAAAAGAGAAAATACTTGTGTGTGTATATATATATATATATATAATAAATTATATATATATATAATAAATTATATATATATATAATAAATTATATATATATATAATAAATTTTTTATGATTTCCTTATCGTATTTCGAAATATTTAACCGAACAAAATATTTGTATCCACTACGTGGGTGCACCGTTTTTAAAGAACTTATTTGCGCCATGATCAATCACATTGTTTAGATTCTCAATTTAACAATTTAATTAAGTTTACTCTCTTTAAGTTTAGGCATTACTTTAATATTAAAAATTGTATTTGAGTAATTTGTAAAATTTCAAAATATTCAAGTTTATTTTTCATTTTTAAATACTCATTAATAAACGCAAATAGAATGCGACACATTAGACTAATTCAAAATTCAGCTTGTCCTCAAGTGGGCACACTGGTCGGAAAAGTATTGCCATCCCTGGGCTAGACGCTAGTACCCGCATTTTTATATTTTGCACGTGTAAAATAATACAACTTACACTGATGAAAAGTTATTTATGAAATTTACCAAATATTGCTTAAAAATACTATTATAATTAATTTCGTTTTAGGGAATGCCAGGCCTCCACCGTGGTCGGATTCCACGTTAAACTGTAGGTCCTTCATTTCATCTCACATCACCCTAACATTACACATAGCGTAAGTGGTAAACCCAACGGTAGTAAGACCGGTGCTAATAATAATTAATAATAATAATAATAATTTCGTTTAATATCATGACTGCAAAAACGTGTGGTATGCGCCTGTTGACATTTTTCTCTTGGGTAGTATTTACCTTGATAAACACATAGCAATATCATCACACGACTTATAACTACACTGGCCCATGACTTCTTTGGTGCTGACTGACAGCTCACAGCTGACTTCTGGCTGTCAACATTTAGGTATATACCTAAATGTTGACTGTCAGAAGTGACAGTTGCTAAACACATATTTTTTCAGATCATATGGTTCGGCGTAAGAATTCATGATTTGGTCTGGTAACTTTTAAAGGCCGTCAGCTTTCAGTTAGCACCAAAGAAGCCATGGGCCACTGTAGTATAACCTATGACAGCAGTCTAATCCTACATAGCTAGCCTTAGACTGATTGGATGTAAGACGAACCCGTATACAGATATTAAATAATATCTTCATCGGCAAAGCCCGTTATCGTACCAGGACCCTTTATACTTGTGATTGAATACTAAGCTAATTAGTCGTGAAAACTCATCTCCTCTGCGTGTTATGTGAAAATAGCATTAAGGAATACCCAACATTTGTCCAGCTTACTATGCAATTGTGAATAAATTTTTTCATAAGAAATATTATTTTAAATAACATAATATGTTTTGCTACAAATACTATCATAACTTAATCACTAATTACAAAGCAATTTTGGGAAAACTCTCC
>JBCFYV010005048.1:0-17925 GCA_039000515.1 Timema cristinae
ATTAGTCCATATGTATTTATTTTAATCAAAATCGTTTGAGCCATTTCCGAAAAATATGGAATTAAAAAAAATTACTTTAATTTGAGGTTAGGGTAAAGAAAAAAAAAGTCCTGAGGTATGGTCATATCTAGATATAAAGTTTTGAGTTTGATATGATTTTAATATTTTACACTTTTACAATACCAGTATCAATACTTTTCTTTTGATACCAGATATGTTAGTATCAATACCAACCTTTTGATATTTTACTAATATCAATACTTTTTACCTGATATCAAAATATTTTAATTTACCTATTTTTATGCTTTTACTTCCTTTATTTTTCCAATAATTTAATAAATTTATTCATATTTTCTTATTATTGCCTTTATTTTTCTATCGCTAAATAAAAGTATTGATACTGGGAAATATTGATATAATTCTCGTTCATTTTTTTTCATACTCAAATATTGATATTTTACCAGTATCGCATATCTCTAACACTGTCCTGAACTGGAAAGAAAGATCTGAGAAAAAATAGCTGTGACATTGGAGAAAGGGTGATAGAAGTGGGCTATTCCATTTCACAGGGGGTGGAAGAGGTAAAGAAGCTATGCATGGACACAAACCCAATAGGTCAATTTTACAACAACTCTAAATAATTTTACGACAGACTAGCAGGCCGGAAACAATAATTTGATAAAATTTTCACTTTACAGTATACTCCTTTTATTTATCCTGGCCACGGCAGCAACCAAGTAAATCCACCTTCACTAAATCGGGAGTTAACTGCACCTTGGAAATTTCTAAGAAATTAAAAATAGCCAAAATGGCTAAATAGGTAGGGTACAGTCTTAAAACATCACGCTACAAAAACAATCATATCTTTCAACAGGAGTAATCTTTTTTAAACAGACAAATAACACACCAGTGAGTGGAGGAAGCCGAAAAGGTGCGGCATTTGCTGAACGAGTTGTCTCGGTTGCACTCATAACTTGTCTCAAGCTGATGAGGTGCTGGTAAGCATAATCATCATAAATGAGATGTT
The DNA here is from genome assembly GCA_039000515.1 of Timema cristinae. Classification (NCBI taxonomy): domain Eukaryota; kingdom Metazoa; phylum Arthropoda; class Insecta; order Phasmatodea; family Timematidae; genus Timema; species Timema cristinae. Next base: position 1,028 of record JBCFYV010005048.1, read on the forward strand.
CTAATCAGACTGCTCAGTTCTCCAGTTACAAATTTTAGTCTATATTGTTCCTATTATTTTAAGCTTTCAAGCACTGTATTGCCCAAATTAACTAACAAATTACAGTAAATTCTAGCTTTTTTGTGAAATTCCCTGTGTTTTCCCGGTTTTTTTTCCAAACAAAAAAAAAATCCCAGTATTTTCCCAGTTTTCCCTTTTTTCCAGGTGCGTGGCAACCCTGAATACACAAGACTAGACTTTTCTGTTTTGAACATATCATGAGGAAGTTTATTAAAAAAAAACATACATGCATATGCGCACGCGTGCGTGCGCACACACACGCACACACACCCACATGCACACACAAACACACACATACAAATAAGATAATTTATAAAATATAGGGTACAAGAAAATAGCATCATATAAAACTTTATGTGCCGTTTATTAGGATCGAAATATAACATAATTTGCCTCGTGCAAAAATGAGAATATTATGAAAGAATAGCATTTGCCAATAGCTTTGCTCACATTAAGCAATACGTCAACAGATTATGAAACTTCAAATGTTATAAAAAAATGAAACTTTGTCAAGAGTAGTGTTTTATGTGTGTGTGAATATTAATGAAAAACAGAGACTTGCCCTCTTCATCTCCTCCACTACAAACCAGCTCATATCATGTGCCATCTTAAATACCAATGATACCAGCCGTGACAAATGTTCACTGTTTATGCCCTGTTTTTTGACACTACTATGCTAAGTGATGATATAGTGTGATGGAATAGCTTACCACGGTTACCTTAAAAAAATAAGGAGAACAACACAAGAAACCCATCTTGATCTGATTAGTACTTTTTTTTTATTGGCATCAAACAGAGAGCCAGAGCCAAGATTTGACATTCCCTGTTGGGTTGAAGAGCAAAGCAAATGTTGTAGATGTCAACAGTGATTATTTGATAGAATTACAATTAATTTGTATTTGAAAACTCTTATTGAAACTGTAATGTTACTGACTTGCCCCTAAAGAATATGTGAGAGCATTGACAATAATATCGTCCTAATTTTATAAACGTATTTAATTTTATTTGAACTTTATAATATATTACGTGGCACTCAAAGCACTTCTTCTTCTTCTTCTTCTAAGAAGGCAAGAACCATTGTAAATGACGTCAGAGTGCATGACGTAGGACCTGTTGAGTCAATATGACAATTTAAGGTTTTTAATAAATAATGACTTCCTGTTCTGGAAAAATCGAATAGAAATTTTAAAAGGTAATTTGAGGCAGCTTTCGGCTCTCGGACATTCTACTGCCATCGAGATTTTTATTTTTATTTTTTTACACCACTTTCTAGAAAGTTCTTTCGAAGCGAGTTATATACTAGGCATGGTGAAATAAATGAGCACTGGCTCACTAGCCATGACACTAGCATCCTCACTGTGACTGTGTCTGTCACTCCAGCCTTCGATACGTATGGTCGTGTTATTTATTAGTCACGTCTCAAAATTGTTAACGGCATGATCAGTTTTATGATCAAGACAATAGTGATATTAAAAGAAGATCACATCTAACCTAATAATTGTGTATTATTTCAATGGTACAATTACCGCCCAAACACGGAGCAATTATCATCAACAAAATACCATAATGTAATAAATGGCGTCCATCGTGAGGTGATTAATTCAATAATGTTATAAATGGCGCACAACGTAGAGGCAGTTACAGGATTGCTATAAATGGCGTCCCAACGTTAGGGCACGAAATACCACGAATCACGAATCTCCGAGATAACTAGAGGTGCATAACCGAGAGCAGCAACGTCGAAGACAGATGAAAGCTGCGCTTCATCTACAATAGCTGCACGAAATACCTTCCCGAGATAATTGGAAGCCGTGTATCACCTACAATAGCAGCAGGAAACAGCGCCGAGGACCAAGATAATTGGAAGCCGTGTAACACCTACAATAGTAGCAGGAAGCAGCGCTGAGGACAGATGGAAGCGACGCATCACCTACAATAGCAGGAAGCAGCGAAGAGGACCATTGGAGGCAGCGCAACATCAAGGACTTAGAGTGGTTGTGGCACCGAGGACAAGGAAGAGGTTAACAGATAAGTGATCAACAGAAACTATGTACAATTACTTAAATTTATTTCAGTGAAAATTGTCATTTCAATCGTGTATTTTTGGGGTGGAACAGTATGTTGTTTTTTATTTAAATTAAGGGAAAACAATAATTAAAACATGGCAGAGGAAATAATATGAGAACCTGTAGAATATGACACTGAGGACACAATGCCATTTATTTATGAGGAGGATGAAAGGGCAGGTCGATTCAAAACTAGGGCAAATGTTGAACCAGAAGAAAAGGGGGTTAGCTCTGAGGAGGCAGTAGAAAAGGGAAAGCTAGTCATTCAAATGATGAATCAAAGTGTAGGGGGAACTATAACCTTAGTGGAAGAAAGGGCGGCACAAAAATTAGAACAGGTAGATCTTTTCAACGTTTTATTAGAAAATATGAAGGAACTGGGGTGTAAGTTAGAGCGAACTGCATCAGAAAATATGAGGGAGATAGGATGTAAATTAGATGCATTTAAACAGGAAATAATAGCAGAAACCAGTCAGAAATTAGATGCTAACCTAGAACAAATTAATAAAGGACTAAGTGCCAAAATCGAACAGAGTAGGGAGACTTGTGAGCAAAGATTTGGTTATTTAGAGAAAAATTATGACCAATTAGTGACAGGCCATCAAGATTTAGCGGTAGAGGTAAATAAATTAGACAAAAAACTATTAGAGGGAGAAAAATTTTACATAGTTTTGGTAGAAAAACTAGATAAGAAATTTACAGATTTTGTACTAGAAAATCAAACAAATCTAGGGGAATCTGGTAACTTAAACGATACTACCAACATATTCGCTAAGGGACTAAGTGAAACGTCACTAGCACTTATTCCAAAATTTAAGGGAAATAGAGGAAATATTTCAGCAATACAGTACATAAAAAAAATTGAAAGAGTTTTGAAAGAAGAGAATTTAAGGGAAAGGAACAAAATTGAAATTTTGTTGTCATGCTTAGAAGGGAACACTGCGGGGATTTGCAAGGTAGGCATGCCTACCAATCATGGGGTAGTAGGCCACAATGTAATGTTTCTCTGGAAAGTGATCCAATATGTTTGGAGCCAAGAGTGGCATACGGGGTACACTAACTCATTGAACCGAGGTAGGCCAACAGAAGAGTTAGGCCTAAGTCTGTCACTGACAAGATCAAGTGTTATCAGGTTATGGCTTGGTCACAAGAAAGTCAGTTTACTCCAACATGGCAAAGTATAAAAATAGGAGAACAGATTAGGATATAGGAAGAATGAGTAAGTAAAGCACCATATTAGGTTAGGTTAGTTTAAGAGATTTATTTTATGTAAGGGTGTATGAACATCTAATTCTTTTCAACTAATCTTTTTGATACAAAAATTTTATATATATATATATATATTTCTCTTTTTATACATATTATGTAATAACTCTAATAGAAAATTCCCATGAACATTACACTGGTGTAGGGGTAAAAAAATGTTATAATGTTTTAAAAGAATCATGTAATTTTCCCAAGATGAACAGAACTATAGCAAAGGTATTAAGAGAGTGTGACATATGTCAAAAAACCAAAATCCCAAGCATAAAGTATGAGGGCTTAATGAAAAATGTATTAGCTGACCGACCGTTCCAGTTAGTTTTTGTTGATATATATGGACCACTACCTTCTAGTATTAGAGGAATACAATATATATGTGCTGTTATAGATATTTGCCCTAAATATGTTAAATTATATACAATGAGGAGAGCGACTGCCAATGCAGTTACAAATAGAATAATAAAAAACTATGCAAAGGACGTAGGTATTCCCCAAACTATTGTTTCAGATCATGGAACACAGTTCACGAGCATAAAATGGAGGTCAACTGTCAGACAACAATATAACTGTAAAATATACTTCCGTATATTATCCCCAAAGCAATAGTATAGAAAGAGTCAATAGAGAAATTGGTAGGTTTTTAAGGTTATTTTGTCATGACAAATCATGCTTCATTGGCAAATTATGTAGAAATAATAGAAATTTGTCTAAATTCAATAACTCACGAAAGCACAGGTTACACACCTCAAGAATTAATGATGGGTAATAGACCAGTTAGAAACCTCGAGAAGCTCTTCAGTTTTCCACAAAGGTTAGAAATAGATCACCAAACTAAATTACATTTAGCAGTAAAAAGATTAAAAGAAACAGCAGAGAAACCAACCCAGTACCATGATAAAAAGATTCTTAAACCTATTGAATACGTAAATGGCCAGTTAGTTCTTGTAAATAACCATCAATTGTCGTCAGCTTTAAATAAAGAAGTAAAAAAGTTCTGTTTACTATATGGAGGACCATATCAGGTAAAACAACAAATAGGTCAAAATGTATACTTAATCCAAGACCCTGAGACTCTTAAGATTAGAGGTGTTTTTAATATCACAGAATTAAAACCCTATTATAGCAAGAAAAATATCTAAAACAGTTTTCAGCTACATTAATTATAAAGGATAGGAGCAGGATCTTAATTCCCTAATTAAATAATAAAATTGACTAAGGAAGAGATCGAACCAGAGTCTTTAGCTCAATAACTAACAAGAAGAGAGAGATGCTAAAAGGACCACGTCTTTCGAAGGAGATACTCAGTAGTTAAATATACTTAATATATATATTTTATACCACAAACAGACAACAGTAAACTCTACAAGGTAGAACTAATCCTTCTTTTGTAAAAATAAAAGGGTCTCCTTGTCAACAAGTATTAAAAATTCCATACATCTATTGTCATTCCTACATAGCACTTAAAGTCTACAGGTGGTCATCTTTGTCTACGACAACAACAGTTTAACAACATCCTTGTTGGAAAGGTGAAAAGACACAAACAGACAAAGCAACTCTGGTAATAAAAGAAAATAATAAAAATAAGTTTTTTCTTATTTTAGCTCAATGTGACAGCTTAAGTAGTTGACAGAACTTGAGAGGATTAAAGTAGGGTTCAGTAAGTCACCATCGAGGTGCAATTCAGAGAAACGGTCATTTCAAGTTAGGCCAACTAAAGGAGGGGAATAAAACAAATTTTATCATAATGATAATAATAAAATGAGAATTCTTAAGCGAGGGGCTCCTAGTATATTATGTAACTTTATCATTTTAACCTTGTAAATGGGAGTCATTTTTTTGTAAGGATAGGTGAGGTAACTGACCCACACCTTAACATTTAAACAAAAGTCCAACTGCGGAGAGTGAAATTTCCAGTTAGGCAAACGGAAAGATTGGAGAAAGAGAGTAGGACAAAAATGTATAAAATGAAAATAATAATGTAACAAGAATTGTTAGACGATGGGCTTATAGTATATTATGTAAATTTTATCTTTTAGCCTTTTAAATGGAATAAATTTTATTGTTCGGATAGGTGTGGATAGCAACCCCACCTCCTTAATGTTCAGTAAAGTCAGAAAATAAATACAATTACTTTATTTTGTTTTTACTAGAAAAGACATGTTTAAAGACTATTTTGTCAGCTAGCAGGGGGCATGGACCCTTAGAAGAATGCGGGTAGAAGATCAGATAGAAGGTTAGGTGAGGGTTGGTTAGGTTTTGTCAGCTAGCAGGGGACATGAACCCTTAAAAGCATGCGGGTAGAAGATCAGGTGAGGGTTGGTTAAGTTTTGTCAGCTGGAAGGTGCGTGAAACCCTGAAAGCACGCGAGTAATTATTAAAGTAAGTAAATTCTAAGAGTAGGCGATATATTTTGTCAATAGTAAACTATTATATAAGTAATAATTAGAGATAAAAAAAAGATAAAAAAAGATAAATTTTAAGTTTAACAAAAATATTAATAGTTTCAGTTTAAGAGAAAATTAGGAGATATAATTAATTAGTAGACGATCTTGGAAATCAGAATAAAGATATTTTTCACCAATGATGAATTTTAAGAGTGACAGTCAAGATAAGGATTTTAATATTTATGTGGGGGGTCATTTTAAATTTAATTAATTAAATTTTATAAAGTTTAAGAAGGTATTGATAAAAAACATAAACGGAATCACAGAGTGAGGCTGATGAGCTGAAGAGTACGATCTAAGATATCTAGAGAAAATTAATTTAGATATGCACTTGAGTGCTTATTACAGAAAGTTAAGATGCGTGAAAGGGAGAGGCCAGTTGAGTCTTGTTTAAAAGCTTTTTTTTTCATATGTCCGCGTTAAGGTGTTTTGGTTGAGGTTGAGGAGTTAATGTACATGCAGACATGACTTAGCTATGGGCAAGCCATGATCTCTATTGTTCAATCAACATAATTAAGATTAAGAATGGCCCGAGGGCATCTAGCAGCGTTGATGAGATAAGGTTTATTGAGTGAGGAGTTAAGATTTATTAAGGCATGGACTTAGCTACGGGCAAGCGATGATTAATAACTTCATTTTCTTGTGAGTCAAGGGACCACCAAAGATCAGATAGCAAATATTCACAAACAAAGAGCTAGCACAACGCAGTCTATATAGAATCAGTACCAATAAATGAGGCAAAGGCCTAAGCTTTCCACTAAAAATATGCGATAAAAGTCCAATGGTTAATTCTGGATTAAAATTTAAATATATTGAGGAGTTTATGAAGAAGTTTAAAAGGGTATTCTGTAATTGCATGATGTAACAGCCAATACTAATGTATTAACCAGGATAATGAGAGCTAATTAAGGTGTTGTACCTAATTAGGTTACTATAACTGTAGCATCGGATGTTTTATGATAGACACGAGACAAACAGAAATAGTCAAGACTTACCCCATTTGCTTGTTGACTGGGGCTGCGTGGAAGAACGACACAAAACCACCTAACGCACCTTCACCGAACCGGGAAAATTGAATACTGACTGTGAAGACTGAATGGCAAGTTCAAGCCAACGCCTTGGGTTGAATGGACTTGCGCAGTAAAGAGATCCCCTCCGAGAAGATTCCGGAACGCCCACGGCCTCTCTCGAAGCGAATCAACTTGCGCTTTCTCGTGTTCCTTTTTTATTCTAGAATGTTATTCCCCCCTTTTTTCCATCTTCCCCTCTTCTGTGCTTTAGGGTATATATTCTGGTGCCTGTGGCTACGAACTTTACAATTGGGCCTGAGTCATATCAGGGATAGGATAAGCTCCGGCTTTCTACTTCATAAAATGTAAGATCTAAATCCATTTTCGGCAAATTAAAACCTTTTTTTTTAATGTAAATCTTTTCTAAATTCAATTTTGGCTTTAATTTCAAATAACCTAAAAAATCTATCTGATAGTTAAGAACATAGTTTTTTTTGAGATCACCTTATTTGCAAGGTCAGGGTGACATAGCGCCAGTAGAGTCACGACTAATCGATTATATCGATTATGTACTGTATTGTTTAAATTAATGTTCGCGGGAACTATGTTAGCATTTGAATTAGTTTATCTTATTGTGATACGCTATGTGTCTTTTCTTGATGGGCAGATATTTAGAACTTGAATTTAACATACCTTACGCTATGAGCCATTTATTATGGACACATATTTAGTATTTGAATTTAACATATCTTATTGTCATACGCTATGAGCCATTTATTATGGACAATTATTTAGTATTTGAATTTAACATATCTTATTGTCATACGCTATGAGCCATTTAGTATGGACAAATATTTAGTATTGGAATTTAATATATATCTTATTGTCATATGCTAGGAGCCATTTGTTGTGGACAAATATTTAGTATTTGAATTTAAAATATCTTATTGTCATACGCTATGAGCCATTTGTTATGGACAGATATTTAGTATTTGAATTTAACATATCTTATTGTCATACGCTATGTACCATTCCTAATGGACATATATATTATGTTGGAAATTAGATTGTCTTGTTACCATTGACTAGGTGCCTTTTTTTTAAAGGATTAATATTTAATGATGGAATCCAAATGATCATGTTATTTTTACTATGCGCCATTTCTAATGGGCGACATCTTAAAGTTAACATTAAGTAATCTGATGAATATTTACCATCTGACTCTTTAGCTTTGACTTCAATTAATAGTTGTTATGAATGTATTCTATTTTCTTTACACTTCGCAACATCAACAATGTATATATTAGGAGGAACTGTTAAAAATCTAATTGAGTTATGGCTAATAAATATCGACTAACTTTGACTTATACTAATTCTTATTATATATTTATCCCATCATTCCCAAGGTAATCCGTCAAACGTTTTGGTTTAATATGAACTTTACTGAGGCTGAAGTCTCTTGCCGTCTGGATGAGATAGAGGGTCACGTTAATAACTCCTCAGCACTCGCTCTGGGTTAAACCCCCCCCCCCTTTTTTTTGTAGTGTTTATATTTTCGATGTATTTTGTTGGCATCTGCCCCTTTTGGATGCTACATAACAGATTTTTATTATAATTTCATTTTTTTTAAATGCCTAAGGCAAATAGGCAGCATTCAAAAGGCTGTAATCTATAGAGACACATACAGTTAAAGATTTTCGCTAATGAGAAATTAATTATTCAATTAGAAAGGGGAAATTAATTTTAATTATTTCATATGTAGTATGACATATGATTTCAAGCGTACTTTATAATCCAAGATGGTCTTCTATATATTTCAAGTATTTTAATTTTATTTGAGGTTAGGTATCTTCATAAATAAAATTTTGGTAAGGTGATTGAGATGTTGTTTTTTATTATCCTTTCTCTGCCTGAAACAATGTAATTATATTTTTCTAATTAATTGGATTTATTTTGTGAATTCTTCTTTTGTGTTTTTAAGCTAATTATTCAGTAAATATATTTTAAGTAGAGGCTCATATAGCCAATTTGGCCATCAGGTTTTTAAGAGTATGTGTAACATATATGGTTAAGAGTGTTTTTTAGTGTGTTAAAAATAATTACAAAAGTGGATCTGTGAAGGATCATGGAAATAAGTAAAATTCAACGAATAATTAAAAGTGGATCCGTGAATGATCATGGAAATAAATAAAGTGCAACGATAATTAAAGAAAATTTTATAAATTAGAACCAAACATAAGATTTTGAAAAATATGAAGAAATGTGTTTTAACAATAAATAAGACACTTTGATTAGTGACAATTAAATTCAATTTTAAGGTAATAAACTTAGATTATTTTATTTCAATTAATTATAATTATTCTTAACAAATTTATATTTTAATGTTTGATTTAAATAACTTCAACTTCTTTGTAAAAGAACTCCATGTAATTTACAGAAGAGATCACCACTTCAAATATTATCATTCAAGAACAACACTATACAGGATGGTCCAAAATATTGTGATTTGTGAAACTTTATACAGGATGTATGAAAAATGATCATGTTGTTTTTTTCATTTTTAGCAAAGTGTATCAAAAAGTATACGACTAGTCTCTACTGTCAGATACACTTTGGGGGGTAATTGTAATGTTACTGACTTGCCCCTAAAGAATATGTGAGAGCATTGACAATAATATTGTCCTAATTTTATAACCGTATTTAATTTTATTTGAACTTTATAATAGATTACGTGGCGCTTAAAGCACTTCTTCTTCTTTTAAGAAGGCAAGAACCATTGTAAATGACGTCAGGGTGCATGACGTAGGACCTGTTGAGTCAATATGACAATTTAAGGTTTTTAATAAATAATGACTTCCTGTTCTGGAAAGATCGAATATAAATTTTGAAAGGTAATTTGAGGCAGCTTTCGGCTCTCGGACATTCTACTGCCATCGAGATTTTTTTTTTTTTATTTTAATTTTTTTTTTCACCACCTTCTAGAAAGTTCTTTCAAAGCGAGTTATATACTAGGCGTGGTGAAATAAATTAGCACTGGCTCACTAGCCATGACATTAGCACCCTCACACTGTGACTGTATCTGTCACTCCAGCCTTCGATACGTTGGTCGTGTTATTTATTAGTCACGTCTCGAAATTGTTAACGGCATGATCAGTTTTACGATCAAGACAATAGTGATATTAAAATAAGATCACATCTAACCTAATAATTGTGTATTATTTCAATGGTACAATTACCGCCCAAACACGGGGCAATTATCATCAACAAAATAGCATAATGTAATAAATGGCGTCCATCGCGAGGCGATTAATTCCATAATGTTATAAATGGCGCACAACGTAGAGGCAGTTACAAGATTGTTATAAAACACGGTGGCAGCTCAAACTCTAGAATAAAACTCCAGCAAAGTTCCCGGTTCTTCTGGCTCTCAGTATGGACCTTCGTAAAATGTCTCCCAAACTAAGGTGATAGCTTTAGATGAGGATGGATCATGAAAGGATTGGCAGCTTAGTATAGATGGAATACTATTTAAACATGTGAATGATTTTGTGTAACAGGGCAGAATGTTAAGTAAAAATGTAAGGATAGATGTTGAAATCGAAAGATATGTGAATGCATCTCAGAAAGAAGTTTGATGTACTTGGAATATTACAAAGAATGAAGTAGTATCAAAAGAGGCAAAGATGACAGTATATAAAAATGTGTTAGCACCTACATTGTTTTATGGATGTTAAAAGTGGGTTTGTCATAAGTAACGCAAGAGCAAGATGAATACAGTTGGAATAAGATATTTAATAAATAATATAATATTAATATTTAGCACCGCTTCTTACTACCCGTTCGGGTTATACGCTTTAAGTACTAATTACGTTGATGGATTTAGGAATTGGGAGGGTTGAATTAGAGGAAGTGAACCCGCATTTGCGTGGAGGGAGAGTGGAAAACCATTTAGGAAAAACCACCCCAGTTCACCCGACCGAGATTCAAACCTCGATCTCCCCATCCTAAGCAGTCGAGCTCAACACGACAAGCGCGTTAGCCAACTACACCACTGAGGCGGGTAGTTTTTTTTTATTGAAAGTTTCAAAGAATTATAAAACTTGAATAGGTCTATTACTGTTTTATCAACTGTGTGCAGAACTATATTTCTGATATCTTTTTACGTGTATTTACACCTGTTCAGGTTATATATATACATACATACATACATACATACCAATTACAATAATGAGCTAGCAATGAGAAAGGTTGCGTTTAGAGTAAGTGTACCCACATTTGTATGTAGGGATGGTGGAAAAATATTCTCAATGCACCTGGCCGGGATTTGAGCACCAAAATCCCTATCATCAGTAGTCTGGTATAACACGAAAATGACCATGCAACCAGCAAAGTAGGTATTTCTGAATTTAAATTTGCTAAATGTGAAGGCACAAATTATATGGCTCAGGTTTGTGTGTTCTTTGTCATACTTGGCTACCTAAAATGTATCACTAAAGCTTCAGTGTGTTTCTACGTTGCTCATATGCTCATACAGTTTTAAAACTTGTAGAAATCCTAGTCGTACCGAAATAAATTGAGCTCAAGTTTAATAAATATATGATTTTAAAACTTAATTATGTAAATAGAAAATCAAATGTCTATTTAAGTTTTTTAAACTATTTTTAATGAAATTTGACTCAGATATTTTAAAGAAAAGTAATGTTATAAAATCTCAAATCAATTGTTTTTAAATAATTTAAAAAAATCAACAATAATAACAACACTACTAGAAAAAAAAAATTCATAAATGGCAAGTGGGTAAGCGACTATATCTAATTTTTATATGCCGAACTCAATGAAAGAATTCAGAAATTTTCTATCACATAATATTTATTAGATATAGCAACAATTATATTATCTAATAGCATAATAATATACCAAATAAAGGCAACTGAGTTCTAAAGTCCATTGTGCTTGTCTTATGATAAAATATGATTTCAAATAATAAAATTCAAGGTTATTAAAATATATAATTTTAAAGATAGTTTATAAAATCCTTCTAAGGGTTCAAATTGTCTTTATTCTTCACTTTTACTTATGTAAATACGTTCCTGTGGACGTCGATTTGAACAGTGTTTCATCAGTCTCTCTAGACATAAACCAGCAATAGTCTTCCATCATTGCAGGATCCCATACTCCTTGGTAGCATTGTTCAATAGTTATAATTACTTGGTGAAAACGTTCCCACTGTTCATAGCTAACAAGACTCAAAATTTCAGGAAAAAAATCAAGGTGGGATTGTAAAAAATTAATTTTCAAGTACATCCTACAACAAAATTTCTATAGCTCTCTAAAAGTTTTTCCACCAAAAGGGGAAGTAGTTTAGATCCATTCTGTTACCCAAATATCCAGAAGTACAGCCTTGAAAAACATCCAAGGAGCTAATTCAAGGTTATTTAACTTTGCAGCAAATGTTAGGTCTTTAAGCAGTTTCCTTATCTGAGAGTTAATAGATATGCCCTCCTTTAATTTAGCTTTACTAAGTTTAGGAAACATTTCTTTCTTTGTCTAGTGCTTTAACAAAATTTCTCATAAGTCCAAGCTTTATATAAATTAAAGGGTAAAATGATACTCCTAGGACACACACAATGAAATAACAGATACACAGCATTATGGGAGATTTTCTGCGCCCCTCGAGTCAGGTAGAACTTAAAATATCCAGTTATAACAGCGCTTCCAGGTGATAATTCTATAAAACAACTAACTTTCAAAATATTCCTCGTGAGAAAGACAAGCTGAGAGCTAAGAGCCGCTGTCTCTACGAGTACAATAGTCTGTGTCCGGGTGTCATTTTTCAATTTTAAGACTATGATATCTAGATGGAGAAATCCTCACTAAAAATCATAAATAGCTTTGGCTATTTGATTCTTAAATATGCAATCCCGTACAGTTATAATAATTGTAGAAATGGCTGCAATAAGCCAATTACCGATTCGGAGGTGGCTGCATTATCTGATAGCTTGTGATCTTAATAAAATCACACATTTGTAGCCGACGATTTTTGCACGTCCATCATAAACTCTCCCTTAAAATATGAGTGAAGAATGACCCTGGGCATGGAACGATTCCTGGATTGCTCAGTGGTTAGAGCATTGGCATACTAAGCCAAAGGTCCCAGGTTCGATTCCCGTGTCCAGGTGTCATTTTTAAGTTTTCAGAATATTGAATAAATTTACCACTCAAAAGTAGTTTTATACATTACATTATTATACATTAATATACATTATTGATATGAGCTATTGATATTCATTTTTAACAATTTGTAAGTAGCCGAATGATTTATAAGTGGAAATTCTGATATTATCTCAATTAAATAGCCTATGCTTACTATTGTGTTTTAAAAATATTATTAAGTAGCTTATATCAAGTGGAAACTCAAAAATGATGAGCCTACAAAACTTTCGATCTTGATCTCGAGCTTAAAGGATGAGCTCGGCTCGAAGCTCGAAATCCGAGTACTCGCAGAGCCATAATATATTTCATAATATTCCGGTCACTTTGATTTTGTAATCTACTAATTCGAGCTTTGACGTATGTAGCTATAGCATTCTTGCTTTATTGGTGAACATCCAACTGTCAAAATTTTGATAGTTCCATCGTGTACAATCCCAAGCTAACCATGGCAATCACAAACCAGTTATGGCAATTAGTAAATAAAAGATCTTAGAAGGAAAATATTACCTAGTCTATAAACTGAGTGAACAAACGAACGCAATTACAGGGCGGACGTCGCACTCCATTGACAATGCAAACTTTGCCTAAGCATGATCATAAAAACATGTTTGAAAAAAGAGCATCACACTTTAACAACGAGCATAAATTAAATAATAGATGCTGTTACATAAACATCTAACCATCATGATTTTTCAAAGAGAATCATAACCAAATTCTGTCACCTGAATTGGTTTATTTTAATTCTTATGTCGCTCCTAGATATGCGATAATAGCTATGTAATTGCAATGTATCTGATTTAAGATAGTCTTTAGTTTGTGTGTTGATTTACTTTTAGTAATTTAAATTTTTTCCCTCTGCCTTTACAACGTTATTGTTCCACTATATCAAGTTTTTGTAATTAGTTTCGGAAATATTATGGCCCCCTCCCATTTCTCAGCAGTAAATTTCCAAATTCCAAACTTCCCAAATTGTATGGTTATGCGGGATAGTCCTTTTATCAACTTGGCGAATTTAAATTTTCTTTCATGCATAAAAGTGTATCTTCTTTTGTAAAAATGGAAATTTACTCTCATTTCCAAACCCCTCTCTCTCCCTCACCCCCCTTAAATCCCAGAATTCCAATTTAAAATTTTAAGGTTTATTTGGTTATCTTTATTTACGTGGCAACCAAATTTCAACCTGACCACATCAAAAAGTGTGTTCTATATTGGTTGTATATATTTAAGCGCTACCATTTCCTGGCTTAAATTTTGAAATTACATGTTCAGATGTCTTTCAACTCTCCGGGAAGGTCTATTAAATTACATGCTGATATTTCAAGTTTCTAACCCTACAAAAATTGTATTTATATAGCTTTGGAAACATTTTGATGGGACCACCCCTCTCTGGACCATCCTTCCCTATTTTCTGCACTTTCATTTTGAAATTTAAGAATTCAAACCTTGATACTGTTTGAGTTGGTCTTAATACTCGTCTGACTATGTCAATCGTCGTCTAACACTTTGAGAAGTAGTTTAAGCTTTTGGTTTTAGAAATCTTAGACCTCCTATATGTCTAGCCTACTTAGAAATAACTAATATTTAAAATACATTTGTGATTATTTGCAAGTTATTCTTCTACATTCCTGACAAACTTAATCTTTCTACCTCCTATGTGAACCTCCCTCAACCCACACCCCACCTTCCCTATTTCCTATAGTCTCATTTTGAAATTTAAAAATCTTTGTAGTTAATTTGAAGTGTCCCTATTATCTGCTTGATGAATTACAAATTTATACCACCCATAGAAGACGTTTACCCACTGATTTGAAAATTTTAGCCTTTCCCTCCCTCCCCTTCCCACCTAAAACTCTCAAATTCAAGACTTATTTGGTTATCTGAAGCCATACTTCTACCAGCATGCTAAATTTAGATTATCTACCATACTTAATTTATTTTATAAACTCCTCTTTATTTCCTGGACTCCATTTTTAAACTTTAAAATTTTTGGACTCATATAGTTATCAGTAGTGGTATCTTTGCCTAAATGCAGAGTTTCAGTTTTATACAACACTGAGGAGAGGTTGTTTCTAATAGGCTAGTTTTGAAAGTTTTTAACCACCCAACCCACTTTATTCAACCCACTCTGATAAATTTTAAATTCTAATATTCATTTGGTTATCTGGAGTTATATTTCTGTCTTTCAAATTTTAATTTTTAACCTCATCTCAAAAGTTATTTCTGGCCCCTCCCTCATTTCCCATAGTTTGATTTTAAATTTTTAAAATTTTATATTCTAATGTTTATTTAGAGTGGTCCCTCCTATACCTACGAATGTAAGTTCTATACCACAGAAAGAATTAGTTGAATGTATTAGTTTTTGGAAATGTTGAGCACACACCCTTCCCTACCATTTCTTCAACTCCGATTTAGAAATGTCAAATATTAAGATTTATTTAGTTATTGTGAAAGGTCCTTCTGCCTACTTGACAAATTTAAATATTCTATCACAGCTAAAAATTGTTTTTAATTTGTATAACCCCTTTCACCCCTTCCCCTTCCTATTTCGCAGGATTCCATTTAAATGCACAGACTTATATTAATTTGACATGTCCCTTTACTTTACTCAAAAATTTTTCAACCTTCTACCACACTGTGAATTAGTTGTTCCTGTTAGTTTTGAAATATTTAAGCGCATTTTTCTAACTATCATTTAGAAATTTCCATTTTTAAGAACTATGAGGTTATTTCGAGTTGTCCTACTAACTGACTGTTAGATTTAAATTTTCTAGCACACAGTAAAGGTTTTTATTCTGTTTAAAATTCCCTCTCCTATTTCCCAGGGTCCCACTTATTGAATAAGAATGTTTATACTTTTATAATTATTTGGAGTGGTCCCATTGATTGTCTGCAAAATACCAATCTTCCACCACCCTGAAAAGTAGTTATTTATATTAGTTTTGGTAGTCTTGAACATCCCACCCATTTTTCTCCAATGCACCTCGGGACCCATTGTGTGGATGTTGTACATACATTAATTTCATATTAGTATTCTGCGACCCGATAAGTCCCCCTATGTATCAAATTTACTCTTGATTGGAGGACATATAATTTACTACCTCTTTTTACCCCTTTACACCCCTATAAGTGATTAAATTTGAAAAACCCTAAAAATGTCTCACCCAATTCTATAAAGAAACATTAATTTAAATTTCAAAGCTCTGTCCACTAGTTCAAAAGATGCACGGTCAGTCAATGTTGAAAACTTTCGACCTCGTATTTTCATCTATTACGGATGAATTTCACAAATTCGGTCCTATCTCTGGTCTAGAGCCAAAAAGAAACCTTTACTCAAAAATTCAAGTTTCCATATTTGAAACCATTAAGCTCTTCTAACAAAACCACAAACTCCCCCACTTCATTTATTGTCTCTACAGGCACAATTGGCCTTGTAGTTTAGAATTTTAAGCAATAATGTCTCATTCCCGTATATCCACACTCGTGTTAGTATTATTAAATCAGTATTTAGTTTAATATAAGAGAGAAAATATAATAAATCCTCTAATGTGTGCTTTATACTTCTAATATATTTAATATGGTGTTTTAAATACCAGTTGAAAGGGAATATTTGACAAAAATTAACTGTAATAAATGTTTTCAATATATAATTCTTCTATATAAGTTTTAGTATGCATTAAGTGAGAAATAATGTTGAATTAAAGACAAAACCACAAACTAGTTTTACAAGTTGTATAATATTAACTTGTGTCCATATTATTAAGGCTAATAACTAGACCTACCTCAATAAATAAATGCTATGGTGCACCAAACAGACTTTCTCTCTACTTTGTCTAAAACTGGAA
>JBCFYV010005049.1:0-18436 GCA_039000515.1 Timema cristinae
CAGACATAACTTAATTAGATTCAAATTTTAATGTCTGTTGCGTATTTTACATTTTTCCGATAATGATCTCCATTGCCCTGACGCTGTTAAATTTGAAATATTATATTCTCTATCTACAATAAGAAGTACTTTTGGACGTCCCCAGTTAAAACCCAATGTTATGTGTGTACTATCACCTGTTCTGTATGACAACATGACATCATTTCATAAAACGTTCTCTCCTGCAAAAAACACTATGAATGTTCACCCCATTCTGTTCATAATCCCGTGCTTGTGGTAAGTAGTGGGGTTCTTTTAAATATTTTCCTTTGGAGATTTATGGTTTTGTTTCTAGTTTTGAACTATTTTTTAGTCATTTTGTGTATTTATGTTCGATAAAATCTACTATTGATATTTTTAAATGCATGACTAGTTAATGAAAATAAATTTCACAACACAGTTCTCGGAATGAGAAAACAGTGTAGGCTTCAAATTATCTTTGTAACATCTTTACCATCACTCTTGGAAATTCCACATTCCATTATAGATATTGCAACTAAGCTATAAAGTGTTGTTTTGGGAGGTGTTAACTATTTCTGAGAAAGTATTTGGATGTCAATGTTCATGTTTAGCTGACTGTGAGAGTTTAGTTGTTCAAGGTTTTTAGTTGCATACAGATCCCTTTTTGTTTCTGGAGACAATGTATTCAAGATCATCATAATTTTGTCCTTGATGTTCTGTTTTAAACATTTTATACATGTTAATTCT
This sequence comes from Timema cristinae, assembly GCA_039000515.1. Classification (NCBI taxonomy): domain Eukaryota; kingdom Metazoa; phylum Arthropoda; class Insecta; order Phasmatodea; family Timematidae; genus Timema; species Timema cristinae. The sequence goes on from JBCFYV010005049.1 coordinate 748, forward strand.
AATTTTTTATAAATTTACATGTAATTCAAATGAGTAACAAGTTAACACAAACAGTTGGCTAAAGCAGGACTCTTTGCATTTTTGAACAAAACATCAAATTTCATATTTTAAAAAAACATTGTAAGCAATTATAAAAAATTCTGACTAAAATAGACTATTCAATGAAGATATTCACAAAAAATCCATGTCCTACTATCCTTATTTTATAAAAGGGGAGTAATCCCGCACTAAATATCCCGTTTTATCCAATTCTCCCCTATTTGTATATACATATGGGTATATTTTAATATATGTGTATTTATATAAATTTATATTTGTATATATGTATATATAAATGTATATCTACATATGTGTATACATAAAATTAGGGCCTATATCAATATATATATGTGTATTTTAATGTATATGTATGCATGTAAATGTATACCTATATATGTGTGTATTTAATGTACGTTTATGTATATGTATGTGTGTATATTATATAATATATACATGGAGGTATATACATGAATGTATATGCACTTACATACACACACATATGTGTGTGTGTGTGTGTGTGTGTGTGTGTGTGTGTGTGTGTGTGTGTGTGTGTGTGTGTGTGTGTGTGTGTGTGTGTGTGTGTGTGTGTGTGTGTGTGTGTGTGTGTGTGTGTGTGTGTGTGTGTGTGTAAGTGCATATACAGGATGTTTGGAAACTCAACACCCAAATTGCACTTATAGCTTATTTTAACCAAAAGTAATACAAAATCCCTGAACACTTACATCCTACAAACTATTCTGATACCATTAAATTATGTTCAAAATTTCGAAGTATAGCGCCTGTGAAGCAAAAGCTGTTCAAGCATGTATGTACAACATGTTGCATAGGAGTTAGGCGCGTGGCACTTCACACCTTGATATTTTTAGCACGCATCAGAACCAGTTGTAGCATGTCAATCAGATATATTGGACAGCTACAATCAAAATATTCAATAGTTTAATGATTTATGCAAGAAAGAACCTATATTTACATTTTTTGAGTCCACTCCGAAGATGCAGTCTAATAAAATTACGTTTCTCCCTACATGCAAACACGTGGTTGGTCAAAAATATTGTCTTTTGATAAATACTGGAGTAGATATCAAAGAAGAGGACGGATATTATCATAGTTATGAATAAAATACTTGAACGCATTTCCCCATTCCCATTGGATAATGTCAGATAATTTTAGATACGCTTGCCATGCTGTTGACAAGAAAATATAGTAAAATACATCTATCTATATCACAAATTCTTATAAAAATAATAACGGATTTTAAATAACATGATTAAAATATATATATTTGAATATATAATTCTTTGGTGTTTACTCACTTCTTCAAGATGTCTATAGATTCATTTGTCACACATGCGAGGCACCAAACTATTCAATTATGGCCGCCACACGTGTTATCGTAACGAGATCTGTTGAAGAGAAGAAATGCGTCCGTGCATCGACGCAAAAACCTACGGCTCATCAACGACCCTGGTGGTAAGCCAAGGAAACTTGTTCCTTCCTTTTCCCTCAAGTGATTCTTTCTTGTTAATTTCTCTCTCTCCCCCCACCTTCGCCTGCCCCTCCCTTTTCTATGGTCATATGTTTATCGTCCTTTCCGCTTTCTTTTATGCATAGTAGGTTGGGAACTATATAAGGACCCGTGTCCCGGGTCACATTAGAGCCAGTTTACTGTATTCCTGCATTGAAGGAAGGACTCCAGTATAGTCACGTCGACTATGAAGACCGAGGCGCCAGATACACCGCCGCCGTAGACAGGATGACGCTTTTCAACTCCACCTATGAAGCCTAGGCCGTGGGATTCACCGCAGCTACGGATGGAACCACAGACTTCGGTTTATTGAGTATTGTAAAGTAATCGACGAGTCCTTATGACTTAGAATCTAATTTTTGTTATAAAGATGGGCAATATCTGATGGCACCCTTTAAGTTTTGGTATAATGTCTTTTGAATTGATAGTATGTCTAGTCGACAGTTAATCAACGTCAAGTATTGTTGACTAGCTAATTCAAAGCTTTATCTATTTGATTAAATATAGTGTCTTTCAGAGTGCGGGACGACTCTCTTGCTTGTTTTTCAAATATTGCAGTTCAGTTCTGTAGACTATGTTTATTGTATATATATACCTTTCAGACTTTACATTATGAGCCTCTGGCGTAGAAAGTTATAATGTCTTAGTTAAGGACTTATAAACTTCCACAAGTTCCTCTTATATTATTATTATTATTATTATTATTATTATTATTATTATTATTATTATTTAGCACCGCGTCTTACTAACCGTTCGGGTTATAAGCTTTAAGTACTAATTAAGAATGGATTAGGAATTAGGAAAGTTGAATTAGAGGAAGTGAACCCGCATTTACGTGGAGGGGGAGTGGAAAGCCATTTAAGAAAAACAACCCCCAGTTCATCCGACCGAGATTCGAACCTTGATCTCCCCGTCATCAGCAGTCGAGCTCAACATGACAAGCGCGTTAGCCAACTATGCCACCGAGGCGGGTTTCCTCTTATCTATTTTTGAATCAAAATTGGTCATGACACCTTGTACGTCGTGAGCATCATTCTATGTATGGATGGCTACCCCCAGGTTGTCAGTATTTGTTTTCCTTATTAATAATTTTAATATTTAGCACCGTTTCCCTTATTACAATTCAGTTAATACAAACCAGAATTTTGATTTGGTAGAGTAGTCACGCTTCCCGTGCAGTATTAGTTTCGGTGTGCAACCCAGGGAACTGCACTAGAGACATAGTGGGGTCCACGCAAATAATACCTTTTACTTTTTGCCTTTCGATCGATTCGTATTGTTTGTTTTGTTCTTGATCCACTTGCTGTTAGAATTTCATGTACTATTGGATGCCCTGGTAGTACCAAAGGGGAATGTGACCAGCCATAGTATTTTTGGTATATACCTGTTTCTTAGCCATCAACTGCTCTTATCAATAGCTTGTTATTCCAAATGTTTAACGGATACTATTTTCAAGGCCCTATCAAGCCAAACTGATAAAAAGTTCATGTACATCTTGTTCTACCTTTTTTATTACTAATTATTTAACTGTTCTGCTTTTAGAAAAAAACTTCTACCTGTGGCCTGGCGACTGCAAAAGCCCTTGTAGCCACAGTCTCAATTCTTAAGCCTAACCGTTTTGGATAAAATACATATGCATATCCATCTATATTATTGTAAAACCATCATTTACTTAACTATGTTTTATTCTATTGATAAATCTATATATTGTTTAAAAAGACTTCTTTTCTATTATAATGTGTGTAACCTGTAGGAATAAAACTTACAAACTGCTCTAGGCAGCTCTTGTAAACCTGCTTACACAGTGAATAGTAAACAACACACCAGTTCATCTATAAATGGGAATATGTTCTGAGGGGTCTTCATTAATGGTCATACATAACATAAAGTGCTTGCTATTATTACATGTGCATTGCCGGGCGCCTAACTTCTATGCAACTTGCTGTACACATGCTTGCACAGCTTTGCTCTCCCGGCGCTGTACTCAGAAACTTCGAACACAATTTAATGATATTAGCATTGTTTTCCGGATGTAAGTGTATAGGGTTTTTGTATTGCTTTTGGTTCAAACAAACTATATGTGCAGTTTGTGCCTTGAATTTCCTAACACCTTACCTGTATCTACATATACGCATGTATATACATATCTGTATGTATTATAAATACATAATATATATTGTCGACACACTTGCCCCAAATAATATGATCAGTGGTAGCCAATTATGATAAAATAATGTTTAGTCATATTTTATTTTTTAGCCTTAGTTCAATTTAAGGTAATATGAATTTAGTTTGTTGGCTTACTGTTTTATAAAAAAAATAGTTACACTTTCAATCTGAATTTTTTATAGAGCTAACCAAGCTAAATTTGTAACTCTTATTAGTTTAAATAAATGCTTTTGATTTAAAAACCTTTTCAAAATGTTTGGACACCTTGACCCCATTAATCTGATCAGTATGAAAATAGTCATGATGTAAATAAATATTTTGCATATGCAAGATTTTGTTTCCAAGAATTCAAGATTCCTTATGCTTACTTGAATCTACTTTTCAAAAATTGTATTACCTGTCTAAATTGGTATCACAGTAGTGTTGTAATTTGAAATATTTTAACATATCCAATGGTAATATTTTTAACTTTCCCAATATAATAAATTGTATGACTTTTGAGTATCCCTGAAACTAAAACTGTTAGCGGAAGGAACACAAAAAAAAACTAATGCCATATTTAATGTTCTAAGATGCCTAAGTGGGGTTTAATCTCAAAATTCATCTGAGTATATTAATTTTTAAGAATAAAATTAATTGGTTGAAATATTTTTTTTAAATATGTATGCAGCAAGATAAGATTTAAATATTAAGTATTTATATTATAATGCATTAGGTATACACAATAAAATCTCCTGGGTATACTCGAGTGCTGTTATCACAAGGATATTGAATGAATTTATTAGTTTCATTCCGAGATAATAAATTATTGTCAAGAGCTCATAAGGAAAGGAAATAACTTCTTTTTTTTTTTTCAGAGGAGAGCGCTCGTTACACCATCATGGATACAGACTACACAAACTACGCCGTAGTATCGTTTTGCGCCAGTAGTAAAAGATCAGGTATTGTGAAATCAGACGTAGACTGAGTCACCGGGACAAATGGAAATAGATATTCCGGTGGGAAGGTTGTATTTGAGATGTCGCAACCACTAGAGATTGGGACAATTGCGAATATTCCGTGAATATTCGGATCTCATTTTGGAAAACTACGGCTAAACGCGGTTTTTCGTTTGCTTTTTTTGTTTCTCCTTTCATTTTCCAGATTTAGATAAAAATAATAAACCCCGATTTTGTATTAGTAAATATCTAATTTGATTCCTAGTATTAAAAATTTCTTACTGTCTTTATATCAAAGTGAGAACAAATTATTATCACTGTATGAGGGTAGTATTTCCGAAATAATGTGTTTGTTAAAATTGTTATTGACAATTCAATGGTCATGTTTAACAATGATTAAAACCTGCTTCAGTGGCCACATGGTCTAACGCGCTACTTTTATATTAGGTTAGACTGCCTATGACGGGGAAATCAAGGTACAAATCTCTGTCTGGTGAACTGAGGGGAGTTTCTCATAAATGGTTTTCCACTCTTATTCCACGCAAATTTGGCTACATTTCCTCTAAATATAACCTTCCTCATCCCTAAAACCATCAGAGTAATTATAACATAAGCGTATAGCCCGAATGGGTAGTGAGACACGGTGCTAAAAACTAATTAAATACTGCTTAATTTGTACATGCAAAGTAGAACTTCAGCTTCGGTAAAGATAGTGTAATGTAATTGATTTGCCCCTAAAGAATATGTGAAAGCATTGACAATAATATCGTCCTAATTTTATAAACGTATTTAATTTTATTTAAAATATGTAGTATATTAAATGGCGCTTAAAGCACTTCTCATTCTAAGAAGGCAAAAGCCACTGAACAGTGACGTCACGCACGTGACATTAGTCAAGTCAGGTTGACAATATATATATTTCAAATAATAACTTCCTCTTCTCGAAGGTTCGAAGAGAGATTTTTAAATGTAACTTTAGTCATTTTCCGGCTCTAGAACCTCCCAGTAAAACAGAGATGTTTTTGTCTTGTATTTTGTTTTTCTAAACTAAACCTTCTCGAAGCTTTCATGAGCAATGGATATATACGAAGGATGGTGCAATGTAAGGGCAGTTGGTGTCCAGAACTGACAGAACTCACTTGGGCACTTGGCGTCCAGCAACACCTGTCCGCGCTCATACAATAGGCCGCGTATATATTTCAACGACATGATCTATTTTCTCATTAAATAAACAGAGATTCAGAAATAAAAGACATGTGAAAATAATAAGTGTGTATTAATTATAATTCTTTAATTGGCGCTCGATCACGGGCTATAAATACCAATTAACTCACAACATCAAAAAACCGGACCGCTTTAATTAGTGCTCGACCACGGGGCAATTACCAGCTAATTAAACAGTGTAACTTCAATCGACGCTTAACGTGCCGAACTAGAACATCTCAATTGGTGCCCATCTATACAGAGTAATTCCAGAACATCACAATTGGCGCACAACATAGGGACCCGTAAATTCAGAACACTTCAATTGGCGCCCATCGCGCTAGAGTAATAAATCAAGAATATTTCAATAGGCTTAGTTTATACTGGAAACTGAAGCTGCACACTTGTAAACGTTTTGGAAAACTTTTCTTCTTGGAAATAGAAAAATATTCTTATTTTCTTTAAGAAAAACAAAACAAATCGAACTTTTTTACTGTTTGTTTTTGATAAATTATATCTATAGTTTTAACAGATAAACAAACTTTTCAGAAAAACAAGAGCATTTACCTATTTATCGGCTAAGCGTGAAAGAAGTTTAGTACAAAAATTAACATACAATTAAATGTCCACTCGGTATGTGTTGGTTTTATTGTAAATTTTGGTTATTTGGTTTTTCGGGAGCTTTCAAGATATCTTTTATCGCTTTATGAATTTCATCTCGTAGTGACAAAGATGTAGTTGTAGTTTCTTTCATTGCAACTGTTTCTATTACCACTTCTACAGGGCCGCCCGTAGAGCTGTGCAAAAGGTGCGGCCACACAGGGCCCCGTCCTTGCTTACTTAGGTGACAGGGTCGGGGGGGGGGGGGAGTTGAGGTGGGAACTTATTATGCCTCTTTCAGTATGGCCAAGTTAGTGACTTTGACGTTAGCCTTAGCGACTTTTATAAGTCTGAAATGACTAATTTTCATTTTTAGCACCTAGCGACTAATCTGGCGACTTTCCTTAATCCCCCCCCCCGCCCCCCAGTTCGTTTTCATTATTTAAAATTGTAATGATGTAGAATTTTTATTTTTGAACTACCGTACTGCAAGAACGTATAATACATTGGTTTGTCTACAGAAGAGCTCTAAACAATCTATTTGTCATTCACAAATCACAATGACATCGTTCCGTTGGTTTGATGACAAATCTGATGACTTTTAAATTTTAGTTTAGCGACAATATAGCGACTTTCTGATACTAAACTAGCTGCAACATTTGCATGCTTGTTGGCAACACTGCTTCCTATTTATGAAAATTAGTGAATATTGTCAGAGTGTAAAAACAAATAAAAATATAATCATGTGGTTTGATTTATTGAATGAATGAAGTAAGTTCTCTATTTTAACTCCACCAACTTGCATTTGTCTGTCTGTGGTGAATATGTCTCATGATAATTTTTGAACTAATAAACCAATTTCATTCAAACATGGCACAGTTGTACCTGTATAAGGGTAAAGTTTTTTGGAGAAGAAACTTGAATGAAGGGTTTCAGAGAAATCCCCACATAAATTATTAAAACATGGCTTCTATAATTATCTAGCTGAATGCCCGTTCTTCGCATGGGATATTGTGTCATTATTTATTTTTGGATGAAAATGAGGAAGTTTTGAAGCGTTACCCGAGAAATACCGCGAGGAGGTGACCATGTATCGATTCTCATGGGGAGCTTTATTTTCGGCCAGCCCCCTCGCCTACTGCTTGGGTTGTTTGTTATCAGCTGAGCACGGCTGGACAGGTCTACCCCCCCCCCCCCAACCCAACACTACCCACCCACACACCACCCCGGGCCAGGCCCTCTCACTCATACAGACACTACAAACACCAAAAAATTCAGCAAAATATAAACTACAGACTTCTACCGTCTCTTGGAGCTGCATATTAAAACGTAATTACATATTTAAATTAATTGTTTGTATTCCTTTTTTCCACCCCTTAGAAGCATCTTCGGGGTTAAAAATAATTGCTATATTTTGACGAAGGCATTATCAGAACCAACTTATCGTATTATTACCCCATAAACGTTTAAAAGGAGTTTATAAAGCAATATTGTTGATTAGGGTAGTTATCCCAATTTCACCCCCTTATTCACAAAACATCGGAATTCATTTTTACTTTACCTAATTAGCTTATAAGGAACACTTGTACTAATTTCAGCCCTCTAGTTTCGTGGGAAGTGTGTGAATTAGTGATTATTGAGTGAGTGAGTGAGTCAGTCAGTCAAGGCTTTCACTTATATATATAAATATATATATATATATTAATGTGTGTGTGTGTGTGTTTACCTTTTAGGGCATTCTCTGATACCTTATACGACTGATAATATGTTAATTGGTGTCTAAGTGCCAACTACTGTAATACATTAGTTTAAAAAAAAGTTTGTTTTTTGGAGGGAGGAATGGGATGAGTCAGAACTATGGAGGCCCCACAAACGAAGTTACTAAGAGAAGCCCTGCACACTCTCCATGAATATTTTAGTAAAACAACACGAATAGCTAATATATACACACCAGTGGCGTTTATTCAATGGAAGCTAGGGAAGCAACGCTTCCCTAAAATTAACCAGGGAAAAAATAAAATAAGAGGAAATGAAGTTAAAACAAATTATTATTATTATTATTATTATTATTATTATTATTATTATTATTATTATTATTATTATTATTATTATTATTATTATTATTATTATTATTATTATTATTATTATTATTATTATTATAGTAAAAACCTCTCCAACAAGTATACTGAGTTGAACTAGCAGATTTTATTTCGGAGTAAGCTGTTCTTTCTAGTGATGGGCACAATCGAGTAAAAATAATCGAGTAGCTCGATTGTGTTGTGTAATCGGGAGTACTCGATTCTTTCGGGATTACTCGAGTAACTTTACTCGGACCTTGTTATTATTTTTATTTTTTTCTGTTTTCTTACCAGCTAAGTGAGAATCGACCTCATTTGTTGGACTGTTTAACATCATATTTCCATTTAAAGGGTATATTCCCTTAGAGCTCATTTTTCAACAACAGTTTCTGCTGATACGCAGAAATGACCCTTTATGGTTTAAATGTTGCACATTAATTCTCAATACAAAATACTCGTAGATATAAAGTACACAATCGAAAAGCGTGTCACATTTCCGATTCTTTTTAAAAGTAGGTACTCAATGAAAGTTACTCGATTTTTTTTACTCGTGACCTCAGCAGTCTTATTTCCACAATCGCATATAACGAAACTAATTATTGTATTTCTTAATTATTTTGATTATAAATTATCTTTAGTAAAATATAACTATCTATAAATTGAAATTAATTAGAGTAAGTTACAAAATAGAAAAGAAAAAGTTTTCACTTTTAAAAAGGTATAATTATTATCAATTTCTTTAACATGAATATATAAATAAAAGTTTATTTTATTAAAAAGAGCACAAAACATTATTTTTTTGGGAGACACTTCTTAAAATGCATACTTTCATATTGACTGCATGCAACGTGAAACCTGAAAATAAGGGGGTGGAGGTCACTTCACTATCAGTGTCGACTGCCTACTACAGGAAGAAATTATGGACTTGTTAGTTGTTATTAGTATTGAATTCCATTGCAAGCAGTGGCGTGTGGTGACTTTTCTACAAAGAGGACTAGGTTCAAAGACACCTTTCATTATGGGGCTATAGAGGAATACTCTCCATATAGTGTACAATATGTAGCTTAGCAAATACACTTTTACAGGTCATGGGTTACGAAATTTAGCTCTCTTCAACAGATTCGCAATATTTAGACATGGACTAAACAAACGAATACATAACTAAAGATTTTAATTAAATAAAAACACGACTAAAAATAGACAAATAAATAAGTAAACAAGTTAATAAAAAATTAATAGTAGAATCTTACCTTTATTTTTATAATAGTTCAATCCTTCTGTCACCTTTCTGAATGAATTTGTCGATAACAGCGTCAAAGAATAATTTTTGACTCTACAGTTCATCTAGCAAGACTTTTTCGACTGACAACAGGGAAAGTGTGGAGAGCCTATTCTATCACTGGGTGTTACTCACAGTCTTCTTAGTTCGTTTCAAACAAGAGAGGGTGCGCTCAACGCGCTCAACTGTGGATGTGTTTACTGGTATTGTTGATACGAAACAACGTAATTTATGTGTTTCTTGAAACGCTTCTTTTGTCAAATCTGTTTCTTCCAGGAACTTCATAATTTCAGTCACAGTCTTGGCTGAAAAGTCTGATAGTCTGTAAACCGACACTAATCCACTCCTAAAATTGCCAATATTGAAAAGACTACCGTAGCTTGACTTAAGTGACAATAATAAACGGTCAGGAAATTGAGATTTGAAGTTCTGAAATTTTTTTGAATCTAGCAGCTCAATAAATTTCAGCTCATTAAGATCTTGAAACCTCAGCTCCATTTGCCCAACCATGGTGTCAATAATTTCACTATAAAAACATACATATTTATTTCTGGGATTCAATGAGTCATCTTCACTACGTCTCTTCTTATTAGCTTCCACGTTGTCATCATCTTCTAATTTTCTATACGTCTCTTCAAACTCGTGTCTAGCATCTTTGAGGTGAGAAATCGTCTCTTTTACTTTACTCTTTTTCAGTATTTCACATCGAAAGTTTTGGTTTGAAGAATTTTTAATAATGTGTCGGTGAGATAAAAAAATGTGGCTGAAAACCTTCAGTGAAAAGGTGAAATCTAAATCTCCCAATGATGAAGCATAACCTTTAGCAGTCACGAAAGCATCAGCATCCCAGCTATCAGGATTTTCAGAAATATTCTCAAAAAACTGTAAGAGTTATGTTTTATTTTCATTCACCGTGTTCACAATTCTAGAAATGTAATTCCGCCTTGTACTGGCAACTGTTGGAAACCACTTCTTGACCTCAGATTTATTAAGAGAGTTAATGCTTTCGATGAATGTGAAAACAAATTTGGAATGCCACTCAATGTCTTAAAAAATGTATTGCATTCTGTTATATGATTCACAGAATGAGAAAGAACAAGATTGAGTTTGTGAGAATAACAGTGGATGAAGAGTGCACCTAGGCATCTCTTTTTACAGGCGTTTTTACACCATTTAAATGTCCAGAAAATGTAGCGGCTCCATCATACGCTTGTGCTACAGGTTTTTGTTCGCAATTGAAACGAGAGAGGATTCGAAAAATACGCTCACTTAAAATAATTGTATTGCGATCACTGCTGACATCTGAAAAACCAATAAATCTTTCATAAATGTTGCCATCTTTCACATATCGAAGGACTGTCGAAATTTGAGAAAACTTTGCAATGTCCGTAGTTTCTGACTGGCCAGCCAGCTGGTCTCGCTCAATCTTTATTCCGTCAATCGTCTGTTTCCGGGTCTGCCCGGTCCTAATCGGGGAAAAGGAAGCACCGTATCCTTAGGCGAGTATTAGCGCATGAGTTTACTATCTTGATTGGTGTATAATCTTACGTTTAATACTGTTGAAATCTTTTTTTTTTAGTTTGTTTTAAGCATTATTTAATGTTTCTAGATATAATTATGGGCATTCTTATTACAAAATAACGTATTTATCACCAATTTAAATTAAATTTTAATTTACGGACTATTGACGCTTGTTTGGTCCTCTAAGGGAAGCTTCTTTGCGTGCAGTAGTAGAATGACGAGTGCATCAATAAGTGCAGCAGTGGAAGCTGCTGTGTATTCATAAGTCATATTTTGAAGCGTAGTTATTCTCCCCGGTTTTTTGATGAGAAAAATAATATAATTGAAATAGGCATCCTATAAAAAAAACGTGTTTCAATAATTAATTTTATGAAAGTGTATGGTAAATATCGTTATTTTGGGTTGGCAGTAAATGATATAGTTGATCTTACTATTTACTATTGATAATGGCGTGTAGAATAAACTTCGGCAATCGAAATTACCACTAATATTATTTTTATTTGAGTTAGAACTACAATATTATTATATATATATAGTTTAATGATTGTGGCAATATTTCCAAGATCACCAATTATTTTGTTTTATTCCATGCATAGTTTGGGTCACCCCCCCTCCTTTCTTCCCCAAAATACTCTTAACTATACAAAAAGAGGAAAAGATCAGTGTGAGCTTATAATTCTACTAGGGTCCATCAGACCACCTTTATTGTAGCCTCATTGTTTCCCTTTGTCCAGAATTGACCACACGCCACTGATGCACATAAATGGAATACACTTTCTTAACAATCAGACGATTCCATGGATTTCCCCTGCATCGACAGTTCCATCTGTTTACAAAAGATATTAATGACATCTATGATTCACAGTACAAATTATAAACCGGTGTTTACCTGTTTACATGCATTCATGTGGCGCAGATTTTTTTTTTTAATCCTTATTCATTAAATCGAAAACATTGGGTTTCAGAATCGATTTTGCGGTTTCAATATTTCATAGAAAAACCGGTGTTTTCAGTTTCGGGTAAATTTAATAAATTTAATAAATCTCAAACTCTAACAACTACTTTTTAAAAAAACTATTCATTCCATTCTAAATAATTGTTTTTACTAAAATGTAATTGAAATATACCTCTTTTTACATTTTGTAGCCCATTGATCAAACCCATCAGAATTAAGACCTCAAGAGAATGTTTTGTCGTTGAAACTAGTCATAGAGAATTTTGGCTGCCGATATAGTCAACCATTAAAATAAGGAAAAGGGCCTAGATACTGTACAGATAGGAAACATTTATTTTAGATATTTACTTTAATTAGTCATCTTCCAAAGATTTCACACATAACTTAAGGCCATTCAACAAGAAAGCCTCTCTGAGAATGGGAAATACCTTGTGAGGCTATAATGTATTGGTAGTGATTGTAACATAGTTGGCGAGAGGGGACAAATGGCGTTGACCAGACAACACTGACATGCTGGACTAGATTTTTATCTTACATGTTTGTAAAAACATTCAGAAGGAACTGCGGGCTTCTCTTCCTTTCATTTACCAACACTTACAGTGTTATATTTTTAATATGTCGGTCTGTAAACTATGCACCGGAGTGTTTAACTTTGATCCGACTCTGTCCCAGGGAGTTGGGACTCGAGTGGGCAAAACTACTTAGGGGGTATTCATATTTTAAAATAGTTTACACATATGAAGCTTGTCAGAACGTATTTATTGCATTGAAAACTAGATTTATAAACTTTGTGCTTGGACAAAAATATATTTGAATCATTAAGCACTTTAATTTATATATAAGTGTCATGTTAAAAGTGCTTTATTTGTAGTTGAAACATTTATCAAGCCAACTTTCCGTTTTTATTGCAATAATTAACACCAACATCGGTGTCCCGTGGGTAGTGACATCAGTTTCTCTTTACTGGTTTACAGGCTACGAAAATTGTAACACGACTGAATGTACTGAGGCAGTGGCGATCCTATTTATGACTAATTATGGACCACTAGTATTTTAGTCCGTGGAACATTCAACATAAGCAAATAATGAACCACTTTTAACATGACCCGTATAGCATTCTACATTAAGCAAATATTAGTAGATTATGAACCACTGGTAGCATGACCCCTGCAACATTCAACATTAGTATATTATGAACCATGGGTTGCCTGACCCCTGCGACATTCAACATTAGTAGATTATGAAGCATGGGTTGCCTGACCTCTGCGACATTCAACATTAGTAGATTATGAACCACTGGTAGCATGACCCCTGCAACATTCAACATTAGTATATTATGAACCATGGGTTGCCTGACCCCTGCAACATTCAACATTAGTAGATTATGAAGCATGGGTTGCCTGACCTCTGCGACATTCAACATTAGCAGATTATGAAGCATGGGTTGCCTGACCCCTGCAACATTCAACATTAGTATATTATGAACCACTGGTAGCATGACCCCTGCAACATTCAACATTAGTAGATTATGAAGCATGGGTTGCCTGACCTCTGCAACATTCAACATTAGTAGATTATGAACCACTGGTAGCATGACCCCTGCAACATTCAACATTAGTATATTATGAACCATGGTTGCCTGACCCCTGCGACATTCAACATTAGTAGATTATGAAGCATGGGTTGCCTGACCTCTGCGACATTCAACATTAGTAGATTATGAACCACTGGTAGCATGACCCCTGCAACATTCAACATTAGTATATTATGAACCATGGGTTGCCTGACCCCTGCAACATTCAACATTAGTAGATTATGAAGCATGGGTTGCCTGACCTCTGCGACATTCAACATTAGCAGATTATGAAGCATGGGTTGCCTGACCCCTGCAACATTCAACATTAGTATATTATGAACCACTGGTAGCATGACCCCTGCAACATTCAACATTAGTAGATTATGAAGCATGGGTTGCCTGACCTCTGCAACATTCAACATTAGTAGATTACGAACCACTGGTAGCATGACCCCTGCAACATTCAACATTAGTATATTATGAACCATGGGTTGCCTGACCCATGCGACATTCAACATTAGTAGATTATGAAGCATGGGTTGCCTGACCTCTGCAACATTCAACATTAGTATATTATGAACCATGGGTTGCCTGACCCCTGCAACATTCAACATTATCAGATTATGAACCACTGGTAGCATGACCCCTGTAACATCCAACATTAGCCAATCATGAAATACTTTAACTTGGCCCTTAGAGAAAGCAACATTAGCAAATTATGAACCACTGGTAGCATGACCCGTGCAACATTCAACATTAGCAGATTATGAACCACTGGTAGCATGACCCCTGCAACACTCAACATTAGCAGATTATGAAGCATGGGTTGCCTGACCTCTGCGACATTCAACATTAGCAGATTATGAAGCATGGGTTGCCTGACCCCTGCAACATTCAACATTAGTATATTATGAACCACTGGTAGCATGACCCCCTCAACATTCAACATTAGTAGATTATGAAGCATGGGTTGCCTGACCTCTGCGACATTCAACATTAGCAGATTATGAAGCATGGGTTGCCTGACCTCTGCGACATTCAACATTAGCAGATTATGAAGCATGGGTTGCCTGACCCCTGCAACATTCAACATTAGTATATTATGAAGCATGGGTTGCCTGACCTCTGCAACATTCAACATTAGTATATTATGAACCATGGGTTGCCTGACCCCTGCAACATTCAACATTAGCAGATTATGAACCACTGGTAGCATGACCCCTGCAACACTCAACATTAGTAGATTATGAAGCATGGGTTGCCTGACCTCTGCAACATTCAACATTAGTAGATTATGAACCACTGGTAGCATGACCCCTGCAACATTCAACATTAGTATATTATGAACCATGGGTTGCCTGACCCCTGCGACATTCAACATTAGTAGATTATGAAGCATGGGTTGCCTGACCTCTGCAACATTCAACATTAGTATATTATGAACCATGGGTTGCCTGACCCCTGCAACATTCAACATTAGCAGATTATGAACCACTGGTAGCATGACCCCTGCAACATTCAACATTAGTATATTATGAACCATGGGTTGCCTGACCCCTGCGACATTCAACATTAGTAGATTATGAACCACTGGTAGCATGACCCCTGCAACATTCAACATTAGTATATTATGAACCATGGGTTGCCTGACCCCTGCGACATTCAACATTAGTAGATTATGAAGCATGGGTTGCCTGACCTCTGCAACATTCAACATTAGCATATTATGAACCACTGGTAGCATGACCCCTGCAACACTCAACATTAGCAAATCATGAACCACTGTAACTTGGCCCCTGAAGAAAGCAACATTAGCAAATTATGAACCATGGGTTGCTTGACCCCTGGAGCATCCAACATTAGCAGATTCTAAATGAATTGTAGATTGGTCCTGTTATCCAACAAGTGTGTGTACCAAGCCACTGTCAACCTGCTCACCTGAAATGTCATTATTTATTATTTTTCAGAAGATGTGATTCAAACCAAAACTCTATATGGCAAAATTTAATGTACGATTTAGTTCCTTATCAAATCTTAACAAGTGTGGAGTTACTATTTATTTAGCAAATAATAATACACTCCACTTACATACGTTTGTTATGGGTTTATTACTTACCTGAAGGCATCGTAAATCAACTCTTTCATCTTTTTAAGTCTATACCAATTCTTGCACAATTTGCACATTTGGTTCGTTTTCTTGGTCTTGATGTGCGTTGCTTTTTATCGTTGAACTTAGCCATGTTAAAAATAAACACGAAAAATTTAATATAATCTTTAGAAAATTTTAGGTTAAAAAAAACTCTGTTCCTTGCTTAAAATTTTTCATAACTTTTTGCGTTTTTTATTACTTTTAATATCAATTTAAACGGAAAAGACAAGTAAACTCTATATTCATCACTATGAAGTAAACTGTAGTTTTCGGGGGTGTTGGGGGTCCGATCCCTTTAAATTTTATATATATATATATTATTAATATATATAATATAAAATATATTATATAATAATAGACATTCATTATTGAAGGGTATTTTACCCTATATGTTTTTTTATTTTGTGTATCTTTACAAATAAATACTTTTTTTTTTGATTTGTGTGTGCGTGTGCGTGTGGTGCAATTTTATTTGTGTAGAAATTTTTTTTAATTTTTTAGATTTAAAGTTTTAGAGATTACGAATTGAGATGGTGATCCAGAATCAAAAACTCACCCCATTTGTTATTATACTGTACTTTTAATTTTAAATTATACTTACTATTAAAAATATTTAAATTGTGGTAGTAGGTAAGGTTGTGCTACGAGGCCCCATTAATACCCTTTTTTTGGATTTTGAAATTACAGGGGATGGGTATAGGAAGGGGTTTTAGCCATGATGGGGCAAGGGGGGGAGGGGGATGGAAGGGGGGGGGGGGGAGGAGCCCTGGGTTGCGGGGAGGAGTGGGAAATTTTACGGCGACATCATTTTTATAATTTGGTGGGAGGGTTGGAACCCCCGATGTGGAGAGATGTGAGGAGAGGGGTGGAGGGGGGACCAAAATTTTTTTTTTGGGTGAGGGCTGTGATCTCCCGGGGAGGGGAGGGGTGGGGAGGGACAAAAAAAATTTTTTTGGGGCGGTACGGGCACAACTGTTTCTGTGATCTCCCGGAAGGGTGGGGGGGTTGGGAGGGAGGGGGGGCAAAAAATTTTTTGGGGGGGGGGGGGGTAGAGGACACGACTGGGATGGGAGGGGGGGATGGCTGAGAGGGGGGGGGGGGAGACTAACAAGGGGAACGGGTTTTCTCTCCCTCTCTTCATCATGTGATGTAGTAGACAGCTTACTCCTAAACCTTGATTAGCAAAAATTGGGGGAAATTAAGGATATGACAAGTATTATTCAGTACAAAATTCTCTCTCTCTCTCTTCTTCTCTCTCCAAAAAGGGAGTGGCTTATGGGCCCGAACCCTTACTCTCTCAAACCCTGGTGATCAAGATTGGGGAATTTAAGGATATGACAAGTATTATTCTCTCTCAAAGGGGAGGGTAGCTTTTGGACCTCGAACCCGATGGTCAAGGATTTTTACAAGTATTATTCACCTCAATAAAAATACAGTTTTTTTTAAACCCATATATTTTAATATTACTTGATACATTATATATTTAGTACAAAATTCTCTCTCCCAAAATTTAGTCTTTTCAACTATAGTCTTTCACCCCCTTGAAAAAATTTTTATTTGCGTCGCCTGAAGATCAGTCCGCGCTGCACGCGTTAAACCGACTTCTGTATCTCGCGCCAAAATTTTTTCCGGAAGATGCACTTTACCCACTGCCAGC
>JBCFYV010005050.1:0-17978 GCA_039000515.1 Timema cristinae
TCTATTAAAAAAAAAAATTGTTATTTAATTTTTTAAACAACACTTTTTTTTTGCATAAAAACAACAAACATTAGTGTTACTAAGATAAACAGAACAATAGAATGTGTGTTTGATAATTATACAGAGAGAATGTTTATTTTAAATATTTGATTTATTTATTTGGAACAGTGCTTCCATGAACTTTAATAGCTGATGTTGGAAACTGTACAGATAAAATTACATTTGGCATGATAATGACAGAAAAAAAACTAACTATATAAAATAAAAAAAATTTTGTGGGATTATAGACAAAACATAATAAAAAATGAAGGTACAATTGGCAGGAATAGAACAAAACTATAACACAAGATATGAATGAATAAATGTATTACATGATAAGTATATGATATACAGATAAATACAGTATGGTGGCTTGATGTACAGTTCAATATATAATAATTTAGTGACACAAGAGGTAAACATTAAGACTATAAGAAGAAAAAAAAGAAATCTAGAAAAAAAAAATTCCAAAGTAAATTCCTAACCTCTAACAATACCCAGTATTTTTATCCTACATTCATTTTTATATTTTATTAATATTATAAATTACCTATTACAGTACAATTTTCTATGTAGACCAATCATTGTTTTAACTTACTCTAGATTTTATGAACCCCTTAAAGGGTGGAGTCAACTATGTAAAAATTTAATCAAATTTTAGAGTTTTTTAATTTCAATACATGCCTAACATAGCACTGTTCAATGTACCTGATATTCATTATAGTATGGAGGAAGCTGCTAAGTGATCACTCCATATTAAATGTCACTATTAATACATAATAAAATGATTTATATATATACATTTATACACACATATCAACTGTTATGTCACTAAAGCCACTTTTAACTGAATCCATATATAATTTTGTCAAGCATTTAGTCCTCTTATTTGTGAGGTTAGCTCGTCATGTCAGTACTTAACCCGCCAAGTTTTTATTTGTTTACCGGGTGGCTGTCCATCACATGTTCTGCTGTGTCGGCCACTTGGACCATGTCGTTTCTGGGTGTCTACCACTTTTTTCCCCTTGTGTCGATCAGTTTGTTGTCTATAACTTTGTCTGCACCCCAATATTTAACCTCTTAATATAAGAGTAAATCCAATAACTTGGCAATAAAACTTTGAATCATTATATGAAAATTATTTTATTCAATTGTCCTAACTTTCTCCCCAAGCCAGATAGGCCTAATATAGACAAGAGTGATGGCAGAAAAAAAAAATCTTCTAAATTTGCTTAAATTAATGGTCAAAAAACTGTTAGTGAAACATTAAAAAGTAGAATAGTATTTACCACTAAATTTGCAAGTGTCGGCAATTTGTGGGAAATTCTTACCACCCTATTTCTCACTTACTACCTGGCTCTGTTGGTTGAAGTTATTATTTACATACAATATCAATTGCAATTGAGAAGATGACCACAGCCTAATTGATCAATTGCCTACTATCATAATTATTTAGATTTTTGCTTTTTATCAAGTGTTTTAAAATGATTTAAAACCATTAATTTTCATATAAGTTAACCACTTGACCTAATTTTTATGTTGCTGATGTGTCAAAGGTTACACTTGTGTGACTTAAAGCGTTTGACATTGTGATATATAATCTGCACTAAGGTACAGACACTTATCTTTTTGTAAGATCAATAATAAACTTGTGTCAAGGATTTCTGCCGGTAGTAATAATTTTTATGAGCTATTCTGAATGTTTTTTATCTTCTCTTCAGAATTGTTTGATGACGCGGACAAGAGAGAGCAACCCCACATGATATTTTAAATTTCTTTTCATATTTAAACGGTCTTGTCATAATTTCAATCAAGTCAACAACGAAGAAAATAAATCACTATTCATGAGAAAACCTTAAACATTTAATGTTTTGGGACCAAGTGATCTCTAAATTATTTTAGTTGAAATAAAGGAACGCTTTTCCCCCATAATCTTAAATTTTTAACATTTTACTGAATCTGAATTAGTGTAATCTATAGCAGGGGTTGAACCAGAACCAATGTTATTTCTAAGGAACCAGAACAGGAACCCTAAATATAAATTGCATAATAACCAGAACTGGAATTGTAATCAATATATATATATATACACTTCATGTGGTCAGCATAACAAACACTTTGGGGCATTAATCTCGTTTTATAGACTAGAGCCACTACTTTATTATTCAAGTAACTCCTCATTATCCTATGAGGCTGATTTTAAAGCCTCATCCCAGACTTACTGCTTCAAAGATACCTTTTGAAAAGCGCAGGGGAATAAAACCAGGACCTCTGGATCTGGAGCCAGGAACTCTGGCCACTAGACCAAAGAGGCAGTCTGATATAGGTTCATAGAGGCCTCTTATATGTTCTAAATTTCTATAATTTTTCTTATAACTTATTGAATTTTGAGAACCTCCAAATTTACAATACTTCTTTTCATCATAACACCATCTTAATGAGCAAACCAAATTCGAAACCAATCCCTTATTCCACAATTAAATATCTTCCCCAAAATTTAAAGATTCAAAATTCAAATTTCCACCCAATTTTTCTTAATTTCTATCTATTAGAATCAAAAAAACACACTAGCGGCATCTATATTAATAAATTATATTATTTTCTTTCATTGTTTCTTTCATTGTTTTGTTGACAACAGAATGTTCTGAATTTAATTATTAAATGGTTACAATTTAATAATTTATACATATCATTACCGATAACATAGGGGAATACATCTCAACCCCACTTTGGGTTTTTAAGAGGTAAGCTTGATCGTTTAATTCTGATTATAATTCAACTATTTTTCGAACTTCCTATCAAATAATAATACTATCTCGTTCTTACATTTTAAACCCTTTTTCCCTACAATTTTCCTTGTATTCTCACTCAATTTTTTTTCACATTATTTACATTCTAATAATATCTGTTTGCATTGGTTTGTCTCAGACCTGATGATGGCTGAATAGCCGAACATGTCGTCAATAAACTTCAATCCAACGAAGAAATATTAAGGAGGGAATTAACGAACATAGCTAAGGAACGGTTTATGATAGCACTTATTAACCTAATTTCATTTTATCAAAAAAATATCTATCTATCTTACATTCTGATGTTTAATTGCATTTTAGGACACTGTTTTTGATTAGAAACTAAATGATCCTAAATGGGCTTAAATTTAACTTATCAATTTTACTTTCTTATTTTTACTCAGAAACTGTAATTTCACATAGCTTATGTGCAAAATTTTAACTATTACATATTAACTAAATGTTCATCTATTCATTATATTACAAATTCTAATCTAATATTTGAATAAGGCTTATTTTGTTTTTAATAAAATAATGTAATTATCTCTTTCTCAATTATTATTGTGGTGATCCAAATTTATATTTTTTAATTTTTAACTTATAAAACAATTTCACATTACCTATTTTCAACTTATCCAATATTCTCACAAGCTCGTTCCTTACATAATATTCTCAATCAATTTCTCCTTACTAAAGTTAATATGAATATAAATACAATTTTTGAATTTTATGCCTTTCTTTCTTTATCTCAATTTTACTTGGAAATTCTATTATTATTTTTCTCTCAGTTTTTTGTCAAGCAGTTTGTATTCTGAAGTGTTTAAATAAAAGTGTCAATGAGCACCTAACAGGAAGCATGAATAAAATTTTCCCCTTTGTTTAGTTTTTTTCCCACTAATGTGGTGGTTGGCTCACCAGTTTACAGGGATTATTTTTTACTTTATGATAGCTAATTGCTAACCATGTTGATAGATGGGGTGAAATTGTACTGCGCAGTGGTGAATTTCTTTAAATATTGACAGGGAAAATCACATTAGGAGGTAATGGTAAATTATATTAAATATGGCTTTTTAACCTACAAACTAATTTATTTTGGTATGATACAAGTTCAGGATTTGGGGCTAAGTAATGACATATAAACTTCAAATGTATGATTTAAAAATTTTGGGAATTGCCATAACATTATTTAAAAATAATAATCAAGCCTAAAAATGTTTTTGTTTAAACTATATTTTGATAGGCAGAATGTATCATTTTTTTTAATTATATTAGCAGTTTGGACTCATGATTCTTTGCATGGGTAAGTCTCATCAAAACTATATCAAATTAAAAACGTTCAACATCAGCGACCAACATTTTTAAAGTTTCCCCTTGAACAATCTTGAACCAACAATGGAAATTCTGAAGCAATTATTGTTCCCCAACAAAATAAATAAATAACTATTTGAAAAACCATCCTACTTAACACCCAAATCGAGTGCACAACAAAACCAATATTTGCCTAAGCATGATCATAATATAACAAAGTAATAGACATTGTTACAGAAACATGAAAAAAAAGAGTATACAAGTTTACCAAAGAGTGTAAATGAAGTAATATACCATTATAGAGATATTAATACCAAATTGCCAAAATTAAATTTTTCTTCCACACACTGAAAGGTATATTTTCTAATAGCTTTATGTAGATTTCAAGCTACTCCCCCCCGCCCCGCAACCTTTTTCACTCTAACATTCTAATTTTGAAATTTTTAAGACCCCTTTGCTTATTTGTTATGGTTTGTTTACATGCCTGCAAAATTTCAATTTTCAAAACACACCAAAAATAATTGCATCAATTTCAAACTCTTAAATGTATTGTTTTTTCAATTTTGATATTTCATTTATCCAGACATTCATTACCGGCAAAGATATATAATTACATGCCAAATTTTGATTTGATACCATACCGAGAAGTTTTTTCTTGCTAAGTTAATAAATTGTGAGCCACTCATTTCTTAAAACCAATTTTAAAATTACAAATTTTTTATTATTTTTATTATTTTTTTATTATTTGGGGGCTTTGTCTTAAATGCTTGGAAGTACTAAACATTTTTAACACACTTAGAAAGGTTTTTTCTATTAGTTTTTAAAATTATTATTTCTCTTTAAATTACAGATCTTTATTTAATATATTAAAAAAACAATATTTTTCTAGGGATCTGTGAAATTTAAAATTTTATACCAAACTGAAAGAATGTGTTTTCTATTAGTTTTGAAATTTCTTCTCATTACCCATTTAACCATCACCTCTCCCATTTTTAATTTCAAATTTAAAAACTTTTTGCTTCCCAAAATTTTCAATTTCTTATCACACCAATAAGGGTTGATAAATTAATTTTGGAATTTCCAACCCCTGATCCTTTGCCCCAAAACCCATTTTAAAGTTTAAATGTTCAAACTCTTCTGATTTTTTTGGATTTTTTCCTTTTTTATTTAATAACAAAATTTAATTGTCTACTATAATGAGACTCTTGAAAGGAACATCTTTTCTATTTTCTTGACTTTGAATGGCCCAAACCTACATTGCAGTTTGAGATGGTTCCTTACACTTGCCGAAACATTTCAATTTTTCACCAATGATAAGTAGTTTATTTTTTTTAGTTTTGGATATTGGAAACACCCATTTCACAAGCCCCATATGTAAAGATAAATATTTAACACTAATTTGATTATTTAGTGTGTTCCCCTACTTTCCCAAGGAGATTTAATTCACTACCTATCCTAAATGTTTTTCCACTTTTTATACACCTCCTATGGCCTCTCCCCTATTATCTACCAAAGTTTTTTGAAATTTAAATTTTAGACTTTATTATTCTTGTGGTGAAATGGCCAGAATGTGCCAAACATTGATTGGTCCCAGTATTCTTACTGTAAAGAGTGAATACTATCAAGGATGCGGGTATGATCAAGGCTAGTAACTTGGTCTTGGTCTAAACTGATTTCAAAAGAAATTCAATTTTAGCCTCGGATGACCAAAGCAATGATGGCAGCAGGGGTTTAAAACTGAAGGGCCCATCTGTTGACAAAGTGGGTGAGAATATGGACTGTTGGAATGTGGAATGTGAGAGAAGTATGTGGTAAAGAGAATGAATTGTTAGTGAAAATGATTTGAAGAAAAATTGATGTTCTCTATTTATGTGAAACTAAAAGAAAATATATTTTAATGACAGGGTGAGGTGGTAGCCTGGCACCGTGATCAGGTGTGATGTATGGGAAAGGGGGAAGTCAGGGAGTACATTCAATCTTTAGACCAACAGCTAAGCTGTTTGGGAAAAGATAGGAGCTGGTATCATCTCAACTTCTATGAGTATGTATGTAAATAGACATTCATAGGATTAGATAGGTTGTTGGTTATTCGATGGTGGAGGGTGGAAATGAGAATGTGAGAATAGAGTTTTGGAATTAGCTCAATGAAGCTTTGCATGTGTGTGAACGGGTCTTGTTAGGGAGATAGGAATGGAGGGGGGTACCTGTAGAGGGAATTCAGAGATAGTGTTTAGGAAGGTATGGTGGGCAGATAACAAGAATTGGTAGTAGTTACTAGCCCTGTGTTAAAAAAAAAGGTTTATTTGTGTAAAACATATTTTTTTAAGCACATAGATATTCACTTGCATACATGGAAAAGGGGCAATTTCAAGAAGTTAAGTAAAGAATACTAGGACTGTGCGTGGATATGAAATGGGAAATACCACTTCCTAGTGATCTCATCAGAAATTTTATGAGGAAGCAGCACAAGGTACAGTGGACTTACCACTTATATGGTTTTACATGACAGCTAGCAGAAGCTAGCAGATGGTATCAGTAAATCCCAACATTGTCTAAAAGTAAACTTTTGTCACCATATTTGGAAATAATTATTATTTACCTATTACTACTATTATTATTACTAAAAAATATTATCAATCACTTTAAAAAAATACTTCCCCAAATATTACAGTATAATTTTACTTTCCATAATCGAATTTAAGAAAAAAAGTCTAGTAAATTCATTCTAGTTTTTCTTTTAACTCTTGTGGTAATAACAGGTTAAATAGAGCGTGAAATTTTACATTTAATGGATTATTATTCAGTTATTAATATTTCATAGATGCCCTCATATATTTTTAACATAAATAAATGGTTTGTAAAAAATAAAGAAGAAAGAACATTCAAAATGTTTTTTAAATAATATAAAGTTTAAAAACTTGTAAACAAAGAGTATTAATAACTTTGCGGTAAAACCCACAAAGGTCCTCTTTTTTTTTACGTCATCAACCATCCATCACCTTTTATCCATGTCCATATTTGTTTTTAGCATATAAGGCCACTTTTAACGTTCTCTTGCTTTTATAATTATTTGAATTAAACAGCAAAAGAAAACTTCAATATTAAGAAACTAACCAAACGGTTATTCTCATAACCAAAATCCAACAATTTTAAAAATACAGTTAACATGAATTATCGTAAAATTAAATTTAATAAAACCATGTGCATGAATCAACAAGTTGAAGAACAAAAAGTTTTATAGTTGAGTATTTTTGATTTGAAGTTATAAGTTTTTGTATTTTTATTATAGACTATTGTTACAACTGTTTTTAAAAGGAGTTGAATATAAAATATATTTTTGTTAATTCCATATTGTGTCCCGCACAGCGACGTTGGTAAGTGGGTTTGTTTTATTAAAGGTCTTTTACAAAATCAAAGAATAAACAGTAATTTATCATTTGATTTTTGTACAACTTTTAAGTCTCAAGTTTTCTTCGTGGTTCTTTAATTTCATTTTACTTTGTCCATGATTATGGTATTTTTATTCCGAACATGTCGGAAGAATATAAATCACATCATTCTAATGGCTGATTATCACAAGGAGTATTGGGATTTAACCAAGATCAGGCTTAGATTTTTATAAATAACCTTAAAATAAAAATTATTATATTTTCATAAACGTTGTAACTAGAACATTTTCATTACTTTATTAAATCTTATTGGGGGATGCTAAACCAATAATTCAATTTTATTACCTAATTTACAACCATGTTGATATTTAAAACTTTGTTTTGTCCTTAATTTGTTGTATCCAAGTTTTGTAAATAAATTTAATATTTCATATGTGTATTTTAAACCTTGTCGTCAACCCATGTTTTAATTCAGCTGATGTTATTTCACTTTATTGAACATTTATACATAGCCATTTTGTAGCTCATTAAAAGCAAAAATAAAATCAATCTTTGAATATTAAAAGTCACTTAATTTATTTACCAATTTTAAAACTAGGGAATTTATTCAATTGAAAGCTATATATTTGTTATAGCTATTCCTGAGTTTTCTATCTAAGTTTCCAAGTATATTACTACTCCATACTTTAAAACCCACTTTAGAATGGTTTTCTGATACTCATACTCATCATCATCATCATCAATCACATTTTATTATTATTATTATTATTATTATTATTTTATTAATTATTATTATATATTATTAGCACCGCGTTAACTACCCGTTCGGGTTATACGCACTTACGCTAATGTGGGAATGGTAGGGTGGGTTGTGAGATGAAATGGAGGACCTACAGTTTAACGTGGAATCCGAACCACGGTGGAGGCCTGGCATTTCCCCCCATTCACAAGCTGTGGTTAATACACGTCTTGACAGAGGTGAAGGAAGGGTTTGGCAATCAGATAATCGTGCCGGGATCCCAGGATTGAACCCTGGCCCCCAGCACGGAAGTCTGACACCTTACCCCTAGACCGCTAGGTCACCAAAAATTTGTAATACTGTTAAAAAGGTTTATGATTTTTTCTTCTTCTATGTGTAGTAATAGACATTAAGTTTTTCACATTTATAATGAAAGTTAAAAAATACTAATATTAACAAAAAAAAGGAATTTTTTATTAAAAATTATTTATTCATTACAATAAAAACTAATATGGGATTAAATCTAATTTTTATTCTAAAATCTAATTCTTAAAAAATTAATAATTAATACTAGGCCCTCAACATTATCAAGGTCAACAATACCCTATAAAATAATTAAAACATCATATAGGTTTCTTGTGTAGACCTAAAAATTGAACTGTCAGAAGTGACAGCTGCTAAAAAACATGAAAATTGCAGATCATATGGTTTTGGCGTTTGGGATACATAATTGTCTAGTAATTTTCAGGCTGTCAGTCAGCACCAAAGAAGTCGTGTGAGAGGTATATTAAGCAAGTAGAAGTGAAAGTGAAAAAAGTGGCAGTATAAAAGTGTGAGAACTCAATATCAAAAAGTGCTGGGCAAAAACTAACTTTACATGAGCATGAATAAAATGTTGAAATAAATGCTAAAGAAATAGAAAATTCTTGAAACAGAATAAAAAAGGCTGTATTTGATTGCACCAAGGATGTGTAACATGGTGGTTTACAGACAGGAAAAACCTGGAAAAGTCAGGAAACTTTTGGATGACGGGAATTTAACTAAAATAAGGAAAAGTCAGGGGAAATTTAAAAATAAGTTTTAAATATCCCATTAATTTTTCAACCAAACACTAAAACAAAAGTTAATAATACCCAAATAAAATATTTTAAATTTTTTAATTAACTGATAAAACCGTTTAATGTTTAAGTAGATACAAACTTTTTTTAATATGTGATCAATAATAACAAAAGTCATCATCCACCATTAAAACTGGAAAAAAAGTAGTCCGGGAAAATTGAAAAATGTTGCCTGGGAAAAACCTGGAAAAGTCAACAAAATTTTTTTAAATAGTTTTGTAGCCACCCTGATGTAGATCGCGGTGATGGGAAACTTAAAAGCAAAATAAGGAAAAAGTTATGACGAAATTGACATAATTAATGAGTCTTAAGGTGTTAAAAGCCACGAAAGTGTAAAGAATGGCAAAGCTGTGGGCATAGATGGGATCACAAATGAAATGATTAATTGTGGGGCCAAGGGACTTTCTTGTTGAGGGTGATTTCAGCATTAGGTGTGGGACTTTCGGAGTCAATATTTTATAGTTTCGATACAATTTTTGGGAGTGTAATGTGAATATTTTTTCAACTATCATATTTTATTTCAACATATTAAACTTTTTTATCTTAAAAGACATGATTGAAATATTTACATTTTTGCTAGGTTTTTCTACCTTATTGTTTTAAATGTTGTTTATGTGTGTACTCAGAGAATTACCACTTCAATGATGACATAATTACAATTTTATTACTGTGAATTCACTTGCTCTAAAATATGCAGTTTATATTATTTCCACTATTAATTATTGTATAGGGGCAAAAATGTTTGAATTCATATCTTTGCTGGAATTAAAATTGTATGTATATGTGTTACGTGTGTGACTTACCAAATTTTAATTTGAAAATTTAAAATAAAAATACAAGTTACAACCCTTTTAATTTAAATATACATTGTCAAGCCTAATTAAAAAAGTATAGGTACATTATTCAAAAATGGTAGATAATAGTTTGTTTATTGATAATAATAGTCAATAGCAGTCTGGTATTGATATTATCACAATGTCATTAATCATCATTGTCATCAATATCATCAACCATTGTCATCAATCATCCCTTATCATCATCACATTATCATTATTATTTTGAACTATAATATATATAGGGTCAGCTATCAAATATAATACAATTACAAGTCTAAATTAGTTTAAAGTTGAAATTAAATTTTTTAAGTAGATACCTTCAATGCATTTAAAAATTTTCTTTTATTAATAAATTAAAAACAATTGCCTTTGCCAATTCAACAACTACTTGAGAAAAGTTTTCTCTTTACATTAAACATATTGTAGTACAAGACGTCTGGTTTAACAGGCCATTTTCCAATACTTTCCTGATGGAACCATAACATTGACTTGCACATATGAATTGGTAACATTAATATCTCTCCAGCAAACACATTGTCATATGTTAACGCACACCAGTCTCCACACTTAGTTGTTTGTTAATATTAGTAGCTAATATAGAAGCACCATTGCCACTTGTTTGCCGGTTTTTAGACTCTAACACTAAACTTGGATTCTCGGCCTGTTTGGGTCCACAGGGAAATGTTTCCATCAACTGCACACTTGACAACATGCACCTTTTGAATACTTTTATGGGAGGTACATCTTTCCATGCTTATTTTTCAACAATGGTCTTGATTTCTTTTTGACTAATTTGCAAAACTGTTGATGGGATCCCCAGAAAGGGAACTGTTGCAAAATAAAGGGGAAATTTTGAACTGTTAGATTATCTTTAGGCTCATTGTTTTTTTGTCTTACAAGCCCTTTCACTCTCCCTCCTATTGTTCCATCCACAACACCTTTATCGTGACTAGTTGCAAAATATTTCCATTTGAAATAGTAGAAAATTATTTATTTGATAAAATTTTAAAAAAAGCTTGACCATGAATCTGTTTTTGAATTCAGATGATGGACCATCACTGTAAATAATTACTTTTGAATCAAATTTTTAGCAGTTTCTTCAAAAATCAATCCAAACAATTTCATAACGAAATTTTTTAAAATTTTATCTTTGCCTTTATCTTTTGTATCTGAACAAATAAGTAGGACTTTTTACATTCTTTTGCCTCAAACCTGCTGCAAATAAACAATTGTACTCTTTCACCCAGACCACAATGCTAATTGGATTTCATTTTGATACTCACATGACTAGGGCCCTGGCAAAATCAAATTTTAAGAATTCTTTAAATTTTTTGACTTGTCTTCTTTCAAAACCAGCTGCTTGAATGTATATTATTTTGATATGTTCTTGAAATCTAGGTAGTACTTCATAAACCAATTCAATAGTTCCCTAGCACACTCTTCTTTTGTAATTCTTGTCCATTCTTCTCATCTTTAACCACCAAGTTTTCCAAAACACCTGGGAAGCATGATCAAGTTCTCAATACAGTGCACAACTTACCCTTACAGCAAACACGCATTCACCTTTCCAACATTTTGAATTCAAGATGTAGGTTTGCACAAAAGATTATTCCACCATGAACCGTCATACACTATTTTTAAGCCTTTTAGCATTAATTTAAAATTTCATGATGCCTTCATTTACATTGATCAGCTGGAGATTCCTTAAAAATAACATTTTAGGTTTCAAAGAGCCAAATTTTGAAAATGAAACTTGTAGATTTATATTGTGCTCATACTCTGCTTTATAAATTGCATAGGCCACTCGCAGACACATAGTTAAATAAAATTTCCTCATGCGCTTCTTCTCCCATCTGACTCATACACCATTTCAGCCTTCACTCCGGCAATATCACTTCTAGTATAAAAATATTGTAACATCTTTTTCTAAGGTAGAAATGTCTGTTGTTCACTGATATAAGATGCCATCTTTGATTGTAATTGTATTCCTACCCGTTCAGCAAGACCAGATATAACTCCATCTTTTTTACTTGGATAGTTTGGTAGACTTCTTAGGGATTTTCTAACAGCTTTTCCCAGAGATTGTGAAGTTTTTGTAAGGCTTACTTACGTTGATTTTGTCTTATTTAGTCCCCGAGGATGACGCTGACGATGTGTCGAAACATGTTGATAAGTGTTTGATTTACATCAGCATCACAAGGAACAAGGGAATTTCAATCTCAAGATAAGAATATAATTCAATTTTTCAATTAACATTTATTTTAATTTTTTTTTTTCTCCCATTTGACAACTGTCTACTTAACTTCATAACTTGTCATTTTTTCATCATAATGTGTATTCAACTTTACTTGACTCATGTGTTATTATTACATGTATTTTAATATGTTAAGATCTTTTGGGAGTTTGTGAAGGGACAGTAATTTAACTTTAAAAACTTGTTATCAAATTTCTTAGATTAATATCTTTTACATCATTTATCTATCCTACATTCAAATCATTACTTTTACATCACTTTTAATATCAAAATTTTATTTATTAATTTTGTTATATGTGATTTGACTAATTTTGTCAATATTGATAGCTTAATAGATATTAAAGACAGCATTCATATCTTAATTCTCAATTGACTCTACCATTTAAAACATATTTTCTATCCCACATTATAACAATTCTTTACATTGAATTCATTATTATAATCACAATTTTTTTAAATTAAGAATTCAAACCTTAATTAGCGTCACGGAGAATATTCTTCAAAGGGGGATCATAATAGGTTATTTTCAAGACCAGAAAAAAAATTTTACAAATATCCCAAGACTCCGTAAAGTCAATAGATGTTTTAACAGAGAAAGTCTATTCATTATGAAAGAGCTAATTAGGAAGTGCAACGGTACCGTCAACAAAACCAAACCACTTACATTGACAAAAATTGGATGCGACAATCGTTCACCAGCAAACCCAATATACAGGTTAAATCAAAACCGGGAGGAAGGGGGGAGTATGCCCAGAGGAGCCCCCAAGGGCCACAATAATGGATAGAAGTGGTGTTCCTAGACAGAGGAAGTGCTTTATTTGTAGGTCACCCAGCATGTAATGGACAGTGGAAAAACAATTCAACCATTCCAGGGAATAAAAGCAGGGCCTTGATGGTGTACCACGATGGTTAGTTCTAGAATCCCGCAAAATTCGGGGGCGCACCCAAATTTACCCAGGAGTCAGAACCAAAGTGGGACAGAAGGACACGTTGTCATTAATAGATACCTGTTCAGTCCAAAATTTTTAATTTTCCCCAAAATTCGTCAGCGAACTGGAGTCTAGTTATCCATTAAAAAAGGGGAAAACTTGTGAGATGAGTTGCGAAACCGCTGATGGTGGTATCATGTGCATGACTAACACAGTGAAATGGGCAGTTAAAATAGCTAGTTTTCATGGCCGACAGGGTTTTTTGGGTCGCCCTAACTTTTGTGTAGAGGTCATACTGGGGAGGGGTTCTTGAAAAAAGTCTAAAATGCGGATTTTCCGTTCGAAAATAAGATTTATTTTCCGTATGATAGGTTGACACGCCGATCAATTTAGAGGATATGACGCAGTCAAATTCATGTCTTTTCATTAGTCAGTTAGAGGAAAAAAGACAGGAGGTGCTCCAGATCCCTAATGAGTATAGAGATGTGGTGACTGAAGAATTAGGGTGACCAATGTCCTGACATGTGACATAAAGCTATTAGACCACGAAACCGGTCAGGTCCAGGCCATATTACTTCGCCCCTCCAAATTAGATGTTTTAAAGCAACACGTGGAGGAGCTCAGGAGAAAGGGGGAAATCACCAGGGAGTCGCGCAGTCCTTACGCGTCTCCAGCGTTTTAGTGTCAAAACCCAACAATAAGCATCGCTTAGTGGTGGATTACCGTAAGCAAAAACAAGAAAGTAGTTTTTTGAGGCCACTCCTCTCACAACCGTGGAGATGGTCTTCCAGTATTTAGAGAAGAAAGGGGCTATTCCCTTCTGGATCTTAATCAAGCTTATTATCAAGTGCCCTTAAGTGAAGAGTCCAAAGAGTGTACGGCTTTCGGCACTCAACTGGGTTTATGAGTATAATTATTTGCCATTTGGAATTTGGTTGGCTCCCAAACACTGACTAGATTATTGAATAATTTTTTTTGCGGATGTACAGCTCAAAAAAAATTTTTTCTATAATTATCTCGACATCTTGTCATATATTCCGAAAACTTAACAGAACATGCTGAGCATTTTTAGAGAGGTGTTCGCCAGGTTGAGGGAAAGGGCCCAAACCCCACGATTAATCTTATAAAAATGCAAAAAGCAGTTTCCCAATAAAGTATTTGGGTCACATTGTTTCCTATAAGGGAATAGAAATAAATTCGGAGAAAACCCGAGCGATTAGGGAATTCCCGGGGCCCAACATTCAAAATAAAATTCTAGGTTTTTGGGGATGGTAGATTTTTTTTGCCGATTCATACCAAACTTGTCGTCTTTACAAGCTTAAAAAGACAAAACCACTTTCTTATGTTTTGGGTGAGGCCAAACAGGCATTTCAGACTTTAAACAGGCATTGGTTGAAGCACCCATTTTAAAGTGGCCGACTTTTAAAAAAAAGGGTTTATCCTCCAAACCGACGCGTCGTTGTCAGGGCTGGGAGCTATGTTGGCCAGGAGACTGAGGAGAGATCCTTCCAGTGGCATATGCCCGCCGGGCGCTCCATCAACATGAACTAAACTACCCTACATATGAGCTAGAAGCACTGGCAATAATTTTTGGGCCACTGAAAAGTTAAGGCAGTATCTTGAGTCAAATGTTTTTGATTTGCACACAAAAAACTCCGCCGTAACTTGGTTGATGAACTTCCCGCGGCAAATTGGGAAAATTGCCTTTGGATCACTCAGTTGCATCCCTTTCGGTTCTCTATTGTAAATATTAAGGGCAAAGATAATTCAGTAGCAGACGCTTTATCAACAATGTTTGAGCCCCCTTTGGGGGAAGAGCCCACCCTCATTGCCGCCCTGGTACGGAATCTCACACCCCAAAAGGGCTTGTTCTTGATTCAATTATCCGAGCTATTTTTCGTCACTCTTATCCGCGCAGGCAGGAGATCCGGCGTTGGAGAATGTGCGAGCTAGTTTGAAAGAGAGACAAATAGTCCCTAATTATAAATTGGAAAAAGACAGTTTGTATGTAAATCCCTCCCGCCAGTCTCAGTGGAAAATCTGTGTTTCCGCCTCTTTTCGGCCCAACTGTATTTGAATATTATCACACGTCTCCGGTGGGGGCACATTTGGTATTGCCAAAACTATCACCCTTTGTTAGAAAAAAGGGTTTTTTTGGACAGGTATGGACAGATTTTAAACAACCAGGTAAATCGTGTGAAATTGTCAAGGGCTAAGCCCGCCCCAAGGGCAATGTTGGCATGCTCTCCTTCGGGATGGCTAGGTTCCCCATGGAGAGGATTTTTGTAGACCTTTTTGGCCCCCTACCAAGGTCTATTAATTTTTAACTCAATGTATTAACGGTCGTAGATGGATTCTCAAAATTCACGGGGATTCATTCCGTTGAGAAACGCTTTCCCTTTGTAACGGCCATAAAAAGGTTTAGAACGGGGGGTGTTCAAAAATTTTGGAATCCCGTGTAACATTGTGTCAGCCAATAGGAGTCAATTTACCTCGCTAGGTTTTTAAAAACATGTATTTTAATCTAGGGAAATTTAAACATATCACCACGTTCCCTATTATCCAGCGCCTAATTTGTGTGAACGTAGTCACCGGAATTTAAAATCAGCCTTAATTGTGTTCCACCGCCATAGGACACTAAATTGTCCTGGCTTCAGTAGCTTTTAATAACACCCCGCACAGTAGCCACAAGCTACCCAGCCGAGTTCATGATGGGCACGAGCTACTGTCCCCTATTAATGTTAAAGGGCTACTCCCACCCGAACAGACGCAACCCCCCACTAAGCAGATGTTACGCAAGTGGAGTGATGCTTTCAGTCAGCTGAAGCGGTCACACGAGAAGGTAGCCAGAAAGTTCAATGTGGGTAGGCATGACAAGCCATTCAAAATAGGCGCAGAGTGGTGTTTCAAATCCCCAACTTAGTGAAAAGGGCCCCGTGGAATTGGGGGGAAATTGGTATAGGTGGTCCCCCCAGTGGCCATACATAGATTATAAGTGACGTCACAGTCCAATTAGTGGACCCTGAGAGCGGCCCTCCCAGTGCGTCGAGCTCACGTGACACAACCATGATCTGCTACCATGAAACACCTTCACAACATCTTTAGTTTATTATGTTAAGTTAATTGCTGATTAATACCATCTGAACAAACTTCTCTAGTGAAACACATTCAGGGAACACATCTTATTTCATTATGGTAAGTTAGATTGACGATATAATACAATTTGAACAAACTTCTCTAGTGAAAACATTCATGAAACACATTTGTTCTGTTCTCATCTCATGCGTCCCAAGAGTGTCTGACATGACAGACTACTCCCCCCACCTGCTCGGCGCAGCTCTCGGTTCTGAAACTACCTGCTGCGCTGCGCCAGACAGATGTGTGGAAGCAAGAAGGGCGGGGAGGGATAGTCACATCACCGTCACACTAGGCGGAAGTAATTTGGGCTATGCAAGTTGTTTAAAAAAAAATGTCTTTCAATTCGTGCAATAATTTAATTTCAATTTTTCAGTTGATGTTTCCGAGTGTTCCATTGCCAATGCCTTTACCCTTGGTGGAGACAAGGCTGCATACTTCATTGTCCATGGCTTGGCTCCATTTTTTCCCAAACAATTTACTGGACTGCCTAAAATCATGCAACAACTTGTAATTTGTTTTGATGAAGCGTTGAAATAAAGTTATTCAAAGAGGACAAATGGACATTGAAAAAGATTCTGGGACAAGGAAAATCATAAAGTCATCAGTCGTTATTTAAACAGTGTGTTTTTCGATAGAAAGCACCGCTGAAGAATTACTGAAGCATTTTCTGGGTGGTATTTCTCCTCTTCCACTCTCTAAGTTGATACAAGGTCAATGGATGGCCCAAATGTAAATTTAAAGTTTATAACACTTCTTTAGGAACACATAAAATCTGTCACAGACAATGAAGTATGTAGTTGGCTAAATCTGGTAACATGTGGGCTTCATGTTGTTCATGGTTCCTTGAGAACAGGAGTGGGTCTGTTGATTAGGATATAAGTAGCTTATTGTGTCACAATGGGGGAGCTGAATTGTATCTACTCGGAAGAGACTCTCTTCCGATACTTTTGCCCACAAACAGCTCAAATGAAAATCCTGAATTAATCTTTTTAAAAATCGGGAATTATATCTCCGAAATCCTGAATTGTACCTCCTCGGAAGAGACTCTCTTCCGATAAACCTTACACATAAATAGCCCCGACTGGAAATCCGAATTGATATCTCTAAGTACAAAGACCTTTAAATTTTAATTCTTATTGCGGACTTTGAATATGTAAAAACGGTTAGTTTTGTCATAAGACTTCTAGATGGGATAACAAGCGACAAACTTTGGTTGATGCTTAAGTACAACTCATAAATAAAAGAGGGCAGCATAGGGTAAAATCAATCAAATAACTGTAAATAATACAATTTAATAATAATAATAAATATTCACTGACTGTGTGGAAGTATTCTTAAATTAGTTTTGGCTTAATTAAATTTTGAGCTATTTTTTCCCAGGGTTCAAACCCTTAACTTTTAAGACTTTGATAAGTATCTTATTATATCTTTGTTTTAAG
>JBCFYV010005051.1:0-18401 GCA_039000515.1 Timema cristinae
AATTTGTTTTGATGAGGCATTGAATAAAGTTATTCAAAGAGGACAGATGGACATTGTAATTAGATTCTGGGACAAGGAAAATCATAAAGTCATCAGTCGTTACTTAAACAGTGTGTTTTTCGATAGGAGCACTGCTGAAGAATTACTGAAGCATTTTCTGGATGGTATTTCTCCTCTTCCACTCTCTAAGTTGATACAAGTGTCAATGGATGGCCCAAATGTCAATTTAAAGTTTATAACACTTCTTCAGGAACACCTCAAATCTGTAACAGACAATGAAGTATGTAGTTTGCTAAATCTGGGAACATGTGGGCTTCATGTTGTTCATGGTTCCTTGAGAACAGGAGTAGAGTCTGTTGATTGGGATATAAGTAGCTTATTACGTCACATGTACTACCTGTTCACTGACTCTCCAGCTCGTCGAGCATTGTTCACCCAGTTGACAGGGTGTACAACTTTTCCATTGAAGTTCTGTGGTGTGCGTTGGTTAGAGAATGCGAAGTGCTTTCAAAGGGCATTACAAATTTGGGACCATGTTATTAAGTTTCTCAAAGAAGCAAAACTTCCTAAAACAAAACCTGTAGAGACACTGAAAAGAGCAGCCTGTGATCCATTCCTAAAGTGTAAACTAGCGTTCTGCAAGACAATTGCAGATGAATGTCAGCCTTTCCTGCAACGGTTCCAGACATCAAACCAATGACTCCATATCTTTTTGAAGCTGTAGAGAAACTTCTAAGATACCTTATGAATCGTTGTGTGAAACCTGATCTTATGAAGTGCACGGGTCCAAAGTTACTGTCTATTGACACAAAAAAATCAGAAAATTTGATCCTTAGCAAAAATATTGATATAGGATTTGCAACAAAACGTTTGTTAGGAGAAACTGCGATCACAGTAACAGAAAGACAAAAATTAGAATTTATACATGAGTGCCGCAGTATGTTAACCACCATGATTGCAAAACTACAAGAAAAAAGTCCCTTAAAACAGAAAGCTGTGAGAGGTTTGTCTTCATTGGATCCTTGTGTTATTCAACATTCACCTCAACTGGCCCAGAAGAGATTTTCTTTTCTTTTGGAGGAACTCAACCATGCCAACATCATAAATGATGTTCTGGCTGAAAATGCCAAGAAAGAATACTTGCATTTTTGCAACCTCAAAAAATCTGAGCTTCAAGAAATATTTCGTCCTTGTGATCAGTTTAGTGATGAAGTAGGACTTGACACTATTTATGGTAGCTTTCTAATAGTAGAAGCAAACTACAAACATCTTTGGGAAGTAATAAAGATTTGCCTTGTCTTGTCGCATGGGAATGCAACTGTTGAAGGTGGTTTTTCAGTCAATAAATCTTTACTGGTTGAAAACATGCATGAAAAGACAGTCATTGCACAGCGTCACATTCATGATGAGATACAAGAAGCAGGAGGGATTAAAAATATACACATTAGCAAAAAGATGTTGGATTACGTGAGAGGTGCTCGGAAACGCTATCATGAATACTTAGAGATGAAGAAGCAAGAAAAAAGTGAAAAAGACAAGAAGGCAGAAAAGAGGAAATTAGATATACAAGTTAAAGATTTAGAAGGAGAAAGAAAAAAATTAATGATGGCAACTGAAGAGAAACGAGAAGCAATAGACGTGGAGTTGCAAGAACTGAAGAAGAAGCAAGCTTCACTTTATTAAATATAACATAGTTTCTTATTGTATGACTATAGTGATAATTTTAATAAAAATAAAATTGACTTGAGACATGAATAATATGAAAGCAGACAGAGTTCCTGTTGTAAGCTATTCAGTTCAGGAAATGTACAGTTTAGGTAAAATAAAATTGTAATGATACCAAACTCTTTAGTATGTTCTTAGTGGCCTGTTATTTAATACGTATTTCTGCACATGATACCAAAGGGAATCAAGTTTGTTACAAATTTTTGATAGGGATTATTTTTCCATCATTTTCCCTCAACTGATTGGCAAGATGTCTGCTTTCTTATTCTTCCATGAGAGGTGAGGCAAGGTCGGCTGTAAGGGGGGAGGAGGCCGAAATAAATTTATTTAAATTAATATTTTCACGTGTATAGTACCGTAAAGTTATAATGGAAATTTTATGAGAAATTGGTCAGGGAACTTGGGAAAATAGTCAGGGAAAGTCAGGGAAAAGTCAGGGAGAATATTTTTACAAATACTGTAGGAACCCTGCTATAATAAATATCTATTATTAAACTTTTTTGATAAATTTAGTTCCCTATTTTAGTTTAATTATTTTGTTTCAATGTCCGATCACTAGAACTTACGCTAAAGAGTAAACATTGGTCATAATGCCAACAAATGAATTACTAAATAGCCCTGTTGACGTCACTCACATAGTGGTTGGTTGGCTAAATCACGTGATACCCTTAATGTAACGTAAAGTAATGCCGGAATCACGATCAACTTAACGTAACTTAACGATGTACACAGGCTGCTAGGGACAGATATATTCCGATAGAGTGTAGTACTATCGGTTTGTCGTGCTCGTGACGGCCCGGTTAAAGAGGGAGACAGTATCATTACCTCTCACTCTTACTTAACTTCTCGCTTTGAGTAAAAATAAAAGTAAGGAAAGAGGGGATTAGTAACCTAACAGGAAATGTTTACAGGGGGGTTTGGTGGAATACAATGCTACCCTTAGAAGGACAAATACTTTTAACTACGCCTAGCCCAAGGGTGGATCCAGGGCTAGTTGTAGGGGTGAATTGGTTTTCACAAGGTTCCTTCAAGGATACATTTAATAATTTTGATCAATAAAGATTTTAATTTATAATATTTTAATTATAATATTGCGAGTTTAAAAAACTAGTTGAAATTAACAATTAATATAATAATAATACTTTAAGAAAGAACACAATTTGGATTAATCAATTTGTAATTTTAATACAAAAATAACATAAAACAAAAAGTCGCCGTCACAATAAAAGTAATAAATATACACTTTACATAGGTCTAAAGTGTTTTAGTAATAAAAGAAAAAATGTGTATTTTAATACTAAACTTAATATAAATATTGGAAAATTTTAGTTTTAATCCCTTTTCTTTGCTCTAGAGCTAAGTTGAAAGAGATGTTGCCTAATTTTGATTAGGTCATGTAGGAGATAGGAAGAGGAAGGTGTTAGTCATTCTTTACAACTTTAAAGTATTGGTTTCAATATTTATGATTATTTTCTATGCAGGAGGGAACGATTGCACCCAACCCCACATGGATCCTCCCCTGGCCTAGCCAGGGAAACTCGAATAAATATATGATTTTTAATGTTAATGAGAACAAATTCACTGTGAGGTTTGTAAAGATGATTACATACTCCAACAAGTTAATATACAAAATTAAATACACTTTTTGGAATATGTGGGATAAAAATGACATTAACTAAAGGTTTTTTTCATTTAAAATAAACACTTTTAAAAAAATATGAAACTCAACGAAATGCAATAAGTGTAATGATCTTGATATTTTTTGGACACAATTATAATTAACTAGGACTGAATGCCATTAATGATATGATTTAAATTTCTAGGCCTAAGTACTATAGTTGTATTTGTAAACAAAATTAGTTACAGGTTCATATTGTTTACACTGTCATAATACAAACTGGTCGTTAAGCTGTAAAAAATATCTCGAAGGTTAGAGACATGTGGCCGACACGATTTGGAACAACTGGTTGACAAGTTCATGCTTAGGTGGACAAAGTGACAGCAAACTGGCCTACCAATTGGGGCTCCAGCTAACTGATCGACAGCACACTGGAAAAAGTGGTCGACAGACAAGTGACTGTCATGCAAAAGCAGTGTCGATCACTTGGTCGATGTGAGTAGGACCATGTGATAAAGAGCCAATTGGTCGACAAAAAGTATACAAATATTTGGAATGATTGGTGGGTTAATTATCTGACCCTACTACGACCTACTGGTCGACTAGCCCATGCATACGAGGACAAAGTGATATACACACGAATAGTTGACCAATTTGGGTGCATAAAACTAATCAACAATAAACTGGTCGATACGTGTGAACAAAGTGATCGACAGACAAGAAATCTACACGAAGTAGTACTTAGACCAAGTTGTTGATAAGGGTAGGACCATGTGCTAGACGACCAACTGATCGACAAAATATTAACAACCATTTGATAGACTAGGTAACTAGTGGCCGTCAACTCGTCTAAAAATACGTACATAGAACCACAAAGTGATAGACAGCCAACTGGTCGACAAAAAACAACTGGCAGACAAACGTTGAGATGGATCCATATAATAGTGTACCACAAGTTAATACATAGCGAATAAAGAACTCGCTAAGCCAAAAGCTAGGTGTTCTATTTTTGTATCCAGGTGTTCTTTTTCCACTATATATTTAGTCACATTACAGTGAACGTCTGTCATTCGTTAATAATAACAATGCCAATCGATTAAAATAGTGCGCTTTACATAACATTAAATAAACAATGTCCCTTCTGTTTAATGTACAAATAAAAATAATTAAATGTTGGTAAATACACCAATCATATACATAATATACAGTGAAAATGTAACCAAATTATTGTAAAATAATAGCAGAAAAGGTATGTTCTCTAAGAAGAAAATACAAGGAATTAATAAAAATATTAAAGTTATTATTTTTATTACGATAAATTAATCAACAAAAATATACACAATTCTCTAACCACATCACTCACAAGTAGCCTTATTAACGTTGTTATCTCCTGATTAAATATTACTTTATTTGGAAAGATTCTCACCTGGATTATTTTTTAATTGAATGTATTTATAATCGATTTGAGAATATCAGAAGGTGTGAACTACATCTAGAAGAGGGCTAATTTATTCCAAGAAGGGCAATCACCCCTCTCTACACTCCACTTATCGTTTGATCTGTCCCTAATTTGGAGTGGTCCTTTCCCCCTTTTTTGAAACTATACTCTTTTAAAAGATATTTAGAATTGTCCCCCCTACAAATTATTTAGAACTTTGGATGTTCCTAGAACCTATTTTGAGTAGCGTCCTTCGGAAATTTTTTAAAAGTTGGATACCTCAAGAAGCTATTTTTAATAGTCCTAAACCAGTTTACTTTTTTTAATTTAGATCTCCTGAAAGCTATTTGAAGAGGTTCTCCTCCAAAAATGTTTAAAATTTAGGTGATTCTAGAAGATATTTAGACTGCTCCTAGCTTGAATTTTTTTCGAAAATTAGATGCCTCTAGAAACTTTGAAGTGATCTTCTCTGGAAAACTTTTGATAATTGAATGTATATAGAAGTTATTTTGTGGTTAATGCAAGATCTTTCAACTTCATATTCGATTGTATCAGAGGAATTAAAATATATTTAGGGGGGTGGGATTTATTCCAGCTGAGATTATTTTCAGGGGAACGAGGCCCCTCTTGCCCCCACCCCACTCGGTTCTACCACCATAGATTGCAGTACTACACAAATTTATTAGATGTGTCCATGCAAAAAAAAAATGCTGACCAACTCCTGTTGGGAGACTTTACCACGATCCACCATAGACAAGACCTTTCTCTCCCCACTGAAAACGAGGGTACATCCATGATATTACTCTACATTCTCAACGTAGTTTTTTTAAAGGTCCGGATCAAAAGGCCATTATTGCACGTGTGATGTGTGCTCAACTACAAGTGGAGATTAGGCAAGATAAACAGTAGTATTCATAGGCCTATACATTTACAAAAGGTGCTTCACCCAGTGGCGGTGGAACTTTATTTGTGTAGGAGTGTATACAATTTTTATAAAGGAACTTTCTTCCAATTAATAGGAGATCTGGGGACTCAACACCATATATTTTGTGAAAATTGAATACCCCTAGAATCCATTTTGAAAGGTCCTTGTCCAGTAATATTTTGAAAATTAGACTCCTTCCAAGATTTTTGGAGTGATCCTCCTCTAGAACTGTTTTGAGATTTGGATACCCCTAAACGCTAATTATAGTTTTCCTTACCTATAATATTTTTAATTTAATTTTTCCAGAATATATTTAAAATGGTTTTCCCCATGGCAACTGTTTAAATGTGTATGCCCAAAAAACTATTTATAGTGGTCCTCGCCTTTAAATTCTCAAATGATGGCAAATTTTCAAGAACATTTCCCGGGATTTTTCCCAATTTTACTGGTGAGTGGCCACCCTGAAAATATTATTTGCGGTATATCCATCACAATTAACTACAATTAACTATAAATAACACTCATATCACCTACTGACAAAATATTACTTTAGCTCTATCTCTCACAATTCATTACAAGTAACATACTTAATTCACGTCCGAACAAAATATTACTTTGGATATATACCTCGCAATTAATTACAAGTAACATTATTATTATTATTATTATTATTATTATTATTATTAGCACCGCGTCTTACTACCCGTTCGGGTTATATGCACTTACGCTAATGTGTAATGGTAGGGTGATTGTGATATGAAATGAAGGACCTACAGTTTAACGTGGAATCCGAACCACGGTGGCGGCCTGGAGTAACATTGTTAAATCACTTATTGACAAAATATTACTCGATATAAGCTAATATATCTGTTGCCAGCAGCACTGTGTTGTTTTAATCTCAAACAAGTTCAAGATATCTATTTAGAGCCAAATCGTCAAAGCGATTTTTCCCCCCAAGTTTTTGAAAAAGCACTCTTCGATAAACTACCCACAAATGATAATATATTAAAAAAACAAGTAAACTTATAAAATGTTATTTGTCATGTTAGACATTCCCAAGATATCAATTGGGAACTGAATCATCGACTCTCTTTTTAAAATATTTCAAGTTTTTGAAAAATCACTCATCACACTTCAAAATTTTACTGACCAAAAACCAAATAGCCTCTACGTTGTTATTTGTGAGATAAATTACTCCCTAGGTTTGCATTTTAATCAGAATCTTTAGATCCAGTTTTGAAACAAAAATTGCATTAAAAAATCTCTCATTTATAAACTATCCTTAATTTGAAGGCTAAGGTCAAAATAAAATAAACGTGTTGAGATATTCCCCTATAACTTATAAATATCAAGTTTGAAAAATTCAATCAAACCGTATCCGATCCGTGGCCAGGGACAGGTTGACAGATAGACATGGGGACAAACAGAATTGTGAAAACTAGTTTTTTGAGTTCGAGTTTATAAAAAGATAAAATTCATCAATATGTTGAAATAAATTTTATTTCAAGATTACAATACTTTTATCTTGATATTAGTAAGTAAAAGAGTGACTACCCTGGTATGTGTTTGGACACTACTCAGCAACAAGAAAACTGCTCACTGAGGGCTGTCTGTCAATTCATGTGTAGCTAACATTGTATCCCCTCTCTCTAACAACAGCACTTGATTGGTGAGGTAGTAGACTCGATACTTCCTAGTTTATTAACTAAACATTTTAATATGACAAAGTTTATACTATGCTTCGTAACCTTGGATACAAACACTTGAACTAAGACGCTTTAGCTTATACTCTTTGAAACACATTTATTGTATGTTAGTATTTTTTTTAAATATATTACTAATCTAGACACCTACTACATTATGCCTGTTCCATTCTATCTTGATCCATCAAATTTACCCTTTCGTTAAACCAGTGGTGTGCCTAGACATTTCCATCAGGGGGGCCACTAGGATTTTACCAAGTTCCCTCCCATATCATCGTCTGAGTAAATTCAAGCCCATTTCCCTTTTCCTTTTCTAGTTTATGGTGAGTGACCTAACGTACATGAATAATTCGGTGACCCGTAGTGGAACAATACTGTATTCTTTCAACCTTTCAATTTTCTATGAAAAGTGGTGGTAAGGTATTTTCATTACTATATTCATATTTTGAAATAGTGTTTTCACTAACGAGTGAAGGATGTTCCACATTTGGTGGTAAATCCTCTAATTCGTCATCTTCATCAAATTTTTTTACATAGTTATTTATTTATTACAGAACGTCTTACCATTCATCTAAGCTATTCGCATTTAGTTATTATAATAGGGTAAGAGTAAGTAAAGTAGAATAGAGAAGAAATGTACCGGGTTTGTGTGGAGGAAGCGTGGGAAACTGTTACTAAAAGAAGCTTTGGTAAATTACAGCAAGTCGGAATTCAAACCTTGACCTCCCACCCACTAATAAACCAGAAAAACGTGTAATTTACTTGGCACGCATACTTATTAGGGCTTATAATCACTAACCCATAACTTATAAATTATATTATAATACAATCAACACCTTATATTTTGGGTACATCTAAGGACTATTTTAAACTTTAGGTAGCCAACACACTCGATTACAAAAACTTGCCATCATTTCCGTTTGGAACCAATTTAACGCGGCCACATTTCATGTACAAGACTGTACATTTTTTTTTACAATTTATTTATCAACATAAATATACTTGGCACATTTTTGGCATATTCGCAGAATTTTTTTTAGAAGATAAATAAATAAAATACGCCTAAATATACTTTAACAAACACAAAATACAAATATTAGTTGTAATATTTTCAAACTACAGTTACCTTTTAAGTGATTCAAATTTGTTTCCGGTTAATTATGGTTCTTCTTTCTGGATTCTCCATCTCTTTAAATCTCTGGATCGTTTTCTTCTTTTGCATACTTTACTTGGAAATGAACGAGGCTTAGACATTTTGTACACAGCAAAATTCACATTAAAGTTGATTAATATCAAGGCCATAGTCGAGAAATTTTATGAACAATATATATTGCTTTATTTATGGTTGAAACAATACCAAAATTAATGTAAATGTTCAAATTAGGGGGCTGTGTTACCATGAAAAGCACTTCAGAGAGCATCCAGAGGGGTTTAATAATTAGAATTTTTTCTAGCCTTCGGCAGCTATGGTGTCAGGCTTCCACAAAAAATACTTCAGAGAGCTTCTAGAGGTGTTTAATATTTTGATTTTTTTTCTAGCCTATGGCAGTTATGGTGTTATGTTGCCATAAAAAATGCTTCTAGAGGAGTTTAATACTTAAAATTTGTCCTAGCCTCCATCAATTGGGGGATGGGCCACCCC
This sequence comes from Timema cristinae, assembly GCA_039000515.1. Taxonomy (NCBI): domain Eukaryota; kingdom Metazoa; phylum Arthropoda; class Insecta; order Phasmatodea; family Timematidae; genus Timema; species Timema cristinae. Next base: position 9,052 of record JBCFYV010005051.1, read on the forward strand.
CTGAAATTATTTGCTGGCTACGACCTTGATTAATATCATTATATTTATGCCAGTTAAATGGTAGCCTACGCTCAAACTAAAATATAAAACTAAACAATGTCAAAGGATACTGGTAACAATAGACTGTACAGCTTTCACACATTAAATAGCTAACAGGCAAGAACAGTCTAAAATATCATAATATTACTCTTGGTATGGTTTTGTACCTCAATACTTTTCTCAGCTGGTTTTGAAAAGTTTGCTAATGATCTTCATCCCCCTCATATCTCCCCATCCGCCCGCCGCTGTCAATCAAACACAAGCGGTCACTCCTACCTGTGTTTGGTTCTCAACGGTACGGCCCGGTTTGGCTGTATTTATTTCTGTGAAAATCATATAGTTTCGGGCCATTTCCTATCCAGTTTTTAAAATATGATAGTAACGATTGTATTAAAAATGTCAAATGAACCAGTATTTATTGCTAAATAAGGAGAGTTAAATTTAATTTCAAAATACAAAGTAGTTTTCTAATAGGAAATTTATTTGTAAAAGAATGAGAAAGTCTGCCGCCGATTCAGTTTCATTATTTATTAAATAAAAATTAATATCTTGGAAAATATGGTACATACCGTTCCTTAAATATGCTTACCATATAGTGCTATACTATCCGTACATCCACAAAAAAAATTAAGGCTTTTGCTTGTATTTCTTAATACTTGGATACGAATTAGTATTATTAAGTTAAATTAAGCATTATAACTATTTAAACAAAAAATACATAACAATTTTGCTCTATTATTACTTATTTTAATATTTTTATTCTATTAAAAAGGCTCACAATCATAAAAATAAGAAAATAAAATAAAATATTTTCACTCTTGCACAGCCTTAACGTAACTTAACGTAAAGGACCTCCTCGTGTGTTTAAATGGAAGCGATCACGATGCAGTTAACTTAAAGTAAGAGATGTCTTGGGAGGTCTTTTACTTTACTTTACGTTACTTGAAAGGTATCACGTGATCTAGCCAGCCAATCATTATGCGAGTGACGTCAACAGGGCTATTTAGTAATTCATTTGTTGGTATTATGACCAATGTTTACTCTTTAGCGTAAGTTTTAGTGATCAGACATTGAAACAAAATAATTAAACTAAAATAGGGAACTAAATTTATCAAAAAAGTTTAATAAAATAGATTTATTATATTGATTGAAAACTGTAAACATTCACAGATCATCACTTTACAAATAGTACAAAACCACAGATCATACTCGAGAGTGCATATGTTTTGCTCGAGTTGTTACGTTAAGTTAAGTGAATCGTGATCACACATTAAGTTAAGTGCACCGTGATCGTACCCATTTAAACACACAAGGAGGTCCTTTACGTTAAGTTACGTTAAGTTGATCGTGATCCCGGCATAACTAATCCGGATTCACCCCCCCCCCCCTTTTGCACAATTTTAAAACAAATTCTGGAGCAGCACCCCCACTAATTTTAGCTACGATCCGCCACTGTTCAGACTCAATGCGTCACAGAAAGATTCTCAAAGCACCGGGTATTGAACCGTACATATATTGTAAGACGTTATCAACTACTGTTTCTAGCCTGTGGCCTGGTCAGTTTAGTATCATGCCTGCCTCTATCCTTCCACCATTGTTTTCTCGCTTGAACACTTTCTGTTATTCACTACTCCCATTTCTTTCTTGGCTTCCCTTGTTATATTCATACTACAAATAAGTCTTCATACAAAAAAGTAGAGTATTAAAATTATAGATTTACCATATATTGTTATAATATAACACATTTCTATTTTGAAGCTGAAATCATTAAATTTTTATCGACTCTAACCAAAATTGCTTCCAACTAAGATTTTGACTTCACAGCCCTGTTTATAACTAATGATTTTTACTCATTACAACCATCTCAATCATTGGGGATTGTCTCGAGGAATTTAGAGGCCCTCCCTTATTTTTTTAGACACTCCCCTCCCCATTTTTATTGATCATGGATTTTTATATAATAATATCTTCACATGGATTGCAAAATTTTAAAATGAGTAGAGCCTGCAATTACTTTATAGGAAGTGAGTTATTGAGGGTATACAAACTAGGCACTACTGGAAAAAAAAATTAAATACGGTACTAGAAAAAATATCCAGTAAGTTTGTGATTTTATTAATGTGTGTCAATCAATCAAAAGTTTTTTAAGGTTTATTTTTTGTTGGTTTTTCTGTGTAAGTATGGGTAAATTCTGAATCTTTGTTTTGACAAATTAAGTGACCTTTAAGCATCCACTTATTCTTGACTGATTATTTATTGTCCCCTTATAAACCTTGATTGATAGGGGGTAAAAGATAACCTCCTACTCAGTGTATGGTGATGGCCTTAGGCCTATCTCTCAGTCCAACCTATCTTCTGTGGCCTAGAAATATTGTATATTCCGTTCACGATAGGTTTTTACCTGAATGACAGTTCGAAAATCAATTGTTTAGGTTTTGGGTTGCCAACACTTGTAATAATAATAATAATAATAATAATATTTAGCACCGCGTCTTACTACCCGTTCGGTTTATACGCTGCCAACACTTGTAAAAGATCACAGTTTTGTTATAAATGTAAAAATCTTTAATTACCTGTTATATATTACATTTAAAATAACGTAAATTTAAGTTTTCTCATACTATTTCATTTTTTTAAATAATTTCTTTTCATCCAACTCGAAACAATATTTTAAACATAATTAAAAGTACTCATTTTACGTTTTGGAACGTTACTGAGTTTGTGTAATATAGTGCACACATCACTTTCTTTTAATACAGGCATCGTATTTACTTGGAAAAGAGAAAATTGTTGTCACTTTTTTACATACAATAAATTATTTTATCGTATTTTGAAATATTTAACTGAATAAAATATTTTCATCAACTGCGTGTCTGCATCATTGTAAAAATTTTGTTTACCGTTATGTTCAATCATATGGTTTAGATTCTTCAGTCGCCATTTTGAAGCTATGTTCGTTAGAAATTTTTGTGAAAGTGATGTTAATATTTTTTTAAAGGGTAATAAAACTATAAATAAACTTTGTGTCCGACCACAAATAAATATATAAATAATATTGGCCTAAATTACTGTGGTTAACTATCACATTAATATATTACCATCTTTTTTCATTAGTCATCCAAAGTGATAGATGTCAGCTTTTGGCGTAGTGATATATTAGGGATTACTTATAGTAACATTTAGAGCTGTCATGCAGATAAACTTAGCTCGTAAATGACTTATATACACGGACACCTTGACAAATCAAAGCTCTATATCTACAAAATATTTTTATCTGCTTGAAACTCAATTTATTACTTCTAAACTTGAGAGATACTTTATTTCTTAGTGTCTAATATGTTATACATATTGCTTACTTTTGAGTTATTGTTTGGTGTTTCCTCTTCTAGTCCTTCGGCTCCTCACCACCCCCAATCTCTTAAAATCGCCTTGAGAATCAGATATTACAAACCAACCTAGTTTGGGTTTATTCTATCCAAGGTTAATCTTAAAAACATAACTAAGAAAACGCCAAAAATATAAGTGAAACTATCTTTTATTGCAAAGTTTAAAGGATCAGATATTGTGTAAAATGATGTAGGCCTAGTAGTTATCATCTGCCGCACAACAAACGTACACGAGCTATTATTAATATGGACTGATGATATAAGACGCTATCTTATCATAAGTAGATGATAAGATAGCTTGAATCTTTTCATACTTCCTGTGATTATCGTTTTATTAACGCATATATTTAAGGTGATTTCTACAGTCCCTAAAGAGGTTTTTTTTTAATATGGCCATGCTATTGTTATGAATTAAATTGTACAGTGCACCACACAGACTTTGTTCTCTCTTTTTTTAAATTGTGTAAAATCGTAATATGTTTGGACTTTGAACTGTCACCATGTGAAAGAAAATAGTTTAAAATGTTTCAAAAATATTCTACCAGAGATTATAGATAAACTAATTAGTCCGGGAGCAAAATGTAAAAGAACGGCTCCCCGTGGCAAAGTTAATAAAGAGAAGGTACCAGTGGTGTCATTTTATCTGAAAAATTATGTAGTTCAGTAATTTTCATGGTGACACCTTCACAGGGGTTGCATATGTCTGTTGTGTAGTCATCCAATATGGCCACCATTGCAATATAAGCAAACGGCCTTATCTCGGTCGCTACTTAACCGATTTTAATTTTTTCAGCTTGTTGGAAACCGAAGAGAGAGAAAAAGATTGCTTAACAAGTATTGCGAAAAACCAATATTTTGGTTGATTCTTGAATTTAATGTAAAAAAAGTATAAAAAATTATGTATCAAAATTACTTAAATACATTATAAGAAAACATGCTCCACATTACATTACTTTATATTACTTTAGAAATGATGTTTTAACAAATTCAAGTATTATTTATGCATACAAATATACAATAGGAAGATTATAAATTGGCCTCATCAGCTTCATCACTATCTCCATCGATGTAATCAGATGGATACAAATTATCACAAGTTGATTTGACGGCATTACAACTACACATTTCTGTGCAAGACAGGTTGTTTGCTAAACATGTGCTAGGTGGTGAACATCGGTTCTTCACACATGAACATTTAATCAGTTTAAGAAGGGACTCCGGGGCACATTGTTCTTCACACATGACAGGGGTAAGCTCTCCCTCCTCCACACACCAACAGTATCCAACTGGATTAGGGTTGCTGGATTTGGTTCATTTTCTTTTGACCACACAAATGCTTGAAAGTTAGCTCTCTTAAGTGCAGGTATAAGGAAGCCCCTGGTGGGAGGTAGCTTATCTCCAAGGGCCTACTTGGATGTGAGCATTGACCACCATAATTCTGCAAATGAATTTGTTGAGGCGTGTGCCTGATAAAACCGGCAAATAAATGCTTCCAGCTTGTACACAATATAATCAGGTACTGAGTCACTGGTACCAAACTTCTGCAAGGTAATAAGTTCTTCACTCGCTGAAATAAATGATTACCAATATGATAATTTTCCCCTACCAAACAAGCTTCCAGTGGAGTCACAGCCTGTTAATGCGTGAAATACGGGCAATGCTGAAGCTTTTAGGGCTCAAGAGTGATACAAATACGAGTATGTTTTGTAATGATATTGCCTCACCTGATGTTGTCACAAATAATGTGTGTTCCTAAAGTCTTGGATAGCGTTTCACTAAAGAAACTAAAATATCTGTCTTGTGCAAACACTAGTAGTATATCTGCACCTTTGTCTTTGGCGTTAAGGGCATGCTGTAAGATTTTTGTGTTGGCTTCTTCTTGACTTCTCTTTAAAAAATCCAAAGAGTAATGCGTTGCAGAACCTTTAGTAAGCCACGAAACAACATATTTCTTTTCTACTTTCTTTGCATGAGTTATTATTTTGTGTGCAAGGTAAGTGGTTAATTCATCATTGTAACAAGTGTGTGACAATAGCTTTTTCATATCTTTGAAGTGTCATTGGTGTCACATATTTTGTACTGTGTTTCTACACCTCCATTGAGTCTCAGCAAGATCTTCACAGGTTTTCACTGTGATGGTTTTTTCAAGAGTCTGCAATTATCCAATTCCGTCCACAATTGCAACCCAGCTATTTGCTTGGTGAGCATGAACAGATGGTAAGAAGTTTTTTTGCAGCTGGTTCCACAACAGACTACAGGATATGAATTAGTTTACTTTTAGCTGGGTATTAATGCATTGTTCCATCTTGTGCAAACATGGATCTAGGGACGACCGACATTTCATACTTCCCTAAGGTCGTGCGTAGGTCTATTTCTCGTTAAGATCGTGTGAGAATCAAAAGTCGTGCAAAAAGGGAATGATGTGCATTCAACTCTGTAATGGATCCAGCGATCTTTACTTTTATTTTATTTTGGTGGTAGAACATAGTTTTAGTTTGTTCTTTTTTATAGGTGCCCAGAGACTGACTGATCCATCAAGAAGTATATCTGACTTGAAGGTTTCATTAAAATCAGTTCATAATAAAGATTCAATTCGGCTAACATATGATGTGATTTGCTTGCTAAATACAGCCTTTGTTGTTATGTTCATGAACTCGGGACTCTCGAATTGGAAAGGATTTCCAATACGCTCCAGTTCACCATATAGGATTCAAATGGCTTTATCTGGGGCTTTAGTAGCGATTTCATTATTTGAAAGGTTCTTTCTAGCGTCCGGTTTGGATGAACTACCACACATACTCTTTGGAGCTCAGGTGCTGTTAAGAAAAAGTGAGCGAGAGCACTCGGTTGCTGTGTTATTCAAACCAGTTTTTCCACAACTTTAATTGCTCTGTTTTATGTTCTAGTGCCTCGCCACAAGCTAGAGCACAAAACGGTTTGTTAGACTTTTCCTACCCAGTTACCCTTTCCAAACTCATGCCAAATATCAGGATCTGATTCTTTCACACTTCTCATATCAGCAAGGTACCAAGCGCTCATTCCAGAATACTTTGTCAAATCTAATACAAAGAAGTATTTTACTACATTTTCTAGGGAATAAAGATCCAGATCACAATTAGCAGTCCTGACAGATCTCAATAACAGTAATAAACAATCAACCATTCTAATGTATTTTCGTAACATTCGGAATGTTGATTTTAGTTCTTTCTGTTGTTTATCAATTTTTTTCATCTTGTCTAAGAGATCACACTTCTGCATTGCCAAGAGGAGTTTAGTAAGACATTCTTGTGTGCCAGCTTAATTTAATCTGGCTTGTAGCTCTAACAACTTCATAATAAACACTAATGTTCAAACTTTCATGTTCTTCAATGAGATACTGAAAATAGCAATCTTGCAGAGCGACTAGGGCACGAATGTGTGCTTAAACTGAACGTCTGAACTTCTTACCTGAAATGATTTGACTGTGTTATGACCATACAGCACTGACCACGAGTCAGGAATTTCAGTTCCATCAATGAAAATTCCAATTGCATGTATCATTGCAAAAGCTGTGTGCAGCTCACCTAATCGCACAATCCAACGGTGATGAAGATAAACTCGTGACATAATTAGTTACTGGACTGGCTTATAAAGACCCAAGTCTAGAGTTAAGACACATTTGAAATTATTAATGCCACAGTTGTCTTTATTTACACGTTCCAGTTGGGTGAGGAAGGTTAATTGTGTACTATTCTCCACCTCCACGTATAATAGCTAGAAGTCCCAATAGCCAAAAAGAGGGTGGATGGAAACTATAATGAAATTAATATAACAAAAAATTGGAAAATTTGCAATTTTAAGAAAACTATGAACTATATATTCTAGCTAAAAAAAACAGAGGTAAACAAAAAATTACATGGCCTCACAAGGCAAACTGGAGAGTGTTGAAAAACATATAATAACGTCAGAAACTGCACCTGCGCAGTACATTTGAGAATATATTTCACAATATTAAATTAAATTAAACCTTTATATGAATTAGTCTAGAAGAGACCCAATAACAATCAAAAATTATTAATATAAGCATAGAGCACTTAAATAACCTCTTTTAAAGGGCTATCAAAGCACCTGAATCACCATTGTGAATTCAGACTAAACAAATTTAATAATAAATTCTGATATTTATAAAATACACAAAGGTTTGACTTCCTGACATAAATCAAACTTCCGCGGGACTATTAATTCTAAAACCTTTGAAGTAATCGAGAATATTTCGACATGATAATAGAAAATAAAACAATATTACAATATAATATTTGTAATTTCTCACTAAACAAATCGGAAAATGTTAAAGTTATAACCTATAGACCTACAAAAATTAATTACTTTAATAATTTCTTCTTCAAAGACAATACGTATACAAAAATTTTCCTAAAAAAGAAACATCAAATTTTAAAGTTCAAACAATTATTGGTTACCACAATTGCAATGACAATTTATCTTTAAACTAAATATTCCAAGCTAGAAAAAGAATCAAAAAGTGTCTACCTATTAACATCTCTAAAAATTACCAAGAGACTAGCACCCAAGTGGCAAAAGGAAACATTAAGTTGTCTATAAAACAAATTTACTTTCAAAAATAAATCTTCTAGTAAGAAATTACAGACTGCTACACTGAACGATTTCAATCCCATAATTAATCTAAGTGTTCAAACACTCTAACCCATTAAGGCTAGTTTAGATTTTTAAAAAAAATAAAAAATTTGAAAGTTTTTATAATGCCATTCTGGAGATATTTGTCCAAACCTAGACCGGGGCTTTTCCCGGGGTTTTGTCAGATATAAGATCAACTATGCTAGCTGAGCTCTAACATATAAAGCGCACCTAGAATGCAAAAATGTTCTATCTCCAAAAAGGTTAAAATTTTAGTTTTGGGGTTGACGTTTATTAGAAAGCATATATTCACCCCCCGGGAAATTTAGACTACTATTAATTACTTAAGATACAAAATTTGGTTTCATCTAGTAACATTTGGTTTTTTTCAAAGGTCAAACTTCAATGCTCTTTTACACAAAGTGAAAACTTGGACATGAACACTTGCATTCTAGAGTACGATAGGTCTAGTTGATGGAAAAAGGGGGAGATTTCATATAAGAAAAATTACAAAGCCCCCTCACGAAAAAACGTGCCAACAGCAGACTCCTTTTTAGGAGCTCCAAACTTGGACGAGCCCAAGTCACGTAGGGCCCGGGCATCTAGTCGTTACAGTTAAAAATTGGACGTTCCCCGGCACTTAGGTCGGGGCACCTGGGGAGTTGGCCATTAAACATAAACGTTTTCCCGGTCACGAGACCGTACACCGGCTATAGCAGTTCAAGATTGTCCATCTGTCGACCGCAGGGCCAATCAGCGCATTTATGGGTCCCCCATGAAATTCTTGTTGAACAAACGCACGATTTGCTGTCTTATCTTTTATCATTAACTTAGATTTAACAGGGTTTGGGTTTTTGGGAAATTTCAAGCCAGAAGATACAATGAGTGAGTAAAGCACATATATTAGACATAGTGTAAATTTGAGATGTTACATCAACCACCCCCCATACTAATCTTCAAGTCAACTACCCCCTCCGTATGAAACCGCAATATTAATAAAAACCAGAACCGTAAATTCTTATTTTAGTCCAATGTAGAAACCCTCACAATACTAAGCAAAAAAACAAGAATAAACTCCTGCAATCAAAAAAATGTTCATGTACTTACTCTTTGTATCTTCTGGTAGAATAACCCCCATGACTGGACTTACTCGCCGCTTTTTTAAATTTAAAGAATGGGACGAACGAGCCCTTTGGGGAACTGCATCGATGTGCCAATGATTCCCATAGGACTCAGGAAGACCCACAAAAAACCGGGAAATTTCGAAAACCTGCCACCCTGTGGGCAAATGGA
>JBCFYV010005052.1:0-16284 GCA_039000515.1 Timema cristinae
TGGGATTCTTACAACACCTTGGGTTTTTCACAAAATTTCCCTTTTTTAAATTTTGTTCTTTCATTCTTTTAAATTTTTATCAACATTACTTTTTAAAAGAAATTAAAAACTAATAAACCCCTTTTAAAAAAAAAAGTCTAAAGGCAACACGAACCCACACAATAAAAACAATCACCTTCCCCCATTCCTCGAAACCCCCACAGATTTAAGGCAACGGCATTTTGACAAGGGGGGGATTAAAAATATTTTATATTTTAATATTAAAAATAAAAATTTAGATTCAATACAAAAAACCTGGGACATTAAGATTTTAGTCTTCATTATTTAATTTTCATCCTCATAAAATCATTTATTAACAGTAAATTTGTTTATTTCTTTTTTGTATATGAATTAAAAAACAATTTGGTTAAAAAAAATTCATTTGTAAAGCATGATTTTTTTAAGGGTTTTTTCTGGCAGGGGAAATTTAAACCTTTGCTTGTACATTTTCCGGAATCAAAATTTTTGCCACCCTTTGAAAAGGGACATTGCATCTCATATACTTGCATCCTTTTTATGAGCGACACGGGGCAACCATGGGCCCTTTTGACTGGTGGGGGATCAAAATCAGCAAGTTAGGGGAAAAAAAACCCTTTTTTGGTTTGGGAAACCTCTATGCTGGAGGTCGGGATCTAGGGAACGACTGACCAAAAAGACGGAAAAAAATTGATCCCGGTGGAAAAATCCCAGTTTTCAATCCCCACAACCCCCCACCCCCTCCCCAAACCCCTCGGGTCCTCCCAACTTGGGGGTCCCTACTTTCCCCTATTTTGTAGTTAGGGGTTGGGTACCGGCACCCAAAAAGAAAGTTATTTTATGTGTTTAAATAGGTGGGGTTTACTTGGGGGTTATTTGAATTTAATTGTAAATATTTAGTCATGTAATACCCGTGCCAAACCCCCCGGGAAACAATTAAAGCCACATTTGAGGGTATTCCAAATCTGGCCGGTCGGTTTTAAAAAAACAATGTGGAAACCCTAAATTAAAGATTCAAAACGCTATCTTAAACGTAATTTCCCAAATTTTAAAAAAATTTTCTTTAAATTTCCCAAAATCGAGCAACCCCGTGTTAGGAGGGGCCCAGAGGGAATTTGCCACCTTTTTCTCGTGACAATTTTTTAAAAAATTTTTAAAATTAGCACCTTAAATTGGCGAAAATTTTTCGCTATTTAAAAGTACGGCCAATTTTAAAGGGAATTTTATTCCAAATTCGGCAAACCCTGGTACTACACTTTGTAGATTTGGTTTTAGGGACCATGAATTTTCCCAATATTTGTTGGGGTTTTGGGGGCACCTTTAAAAAAAGGTTTAAACATTGCGCTAAATTTTTTACGTCCAATCAATTTAAAGTAAAAAAATTTATTCCCTTTTCCGGAAACCCGGGCCACACATATTAGAAAAATTTGGTAGGGGTACCTAGGGGTGTTTTTCGCCCCCATTGGGCTCGTGCGACAAAATTTTAAAAATATAACTTGTGTCCCCAAATTTTGCATTCAGGGGTTATTTTTAAAAATTTTAAAATTTCCCCCTTTAAAATTTTTTTTTTTTTTAGATTTCTCACACTGGGGACTACCCTATTTCATTAGTTTTTCACCTTGATGAATCCCCACCTAGTGCTTTTTTGGGAATTTCAAATTTAAAGAATTGGGTTTCTTCCCAAAAGACCTCCTATAGATCATTTGGGAAAAAATAGACCCAGAGGGGTTTTTTTAAAATTTTCAGAAAATTTCCCCTTTTTTCCTTTTAAGTTCGTTTCAATACTTTTTTAAAAAATTTATTGGGGTTCATCATTTATTAACGGCCAAAAATTTTGAAAAGAGTTAAAAAAAAAAATTTAAATTCCCTTCACGAAATATTTTTTAATTATTTTTTTATTTTTTATTTTAATGGGGCAGGTTTTTTTAATATTAAAAATAAAGATTTTAAAAAATTTTTCTTCCCAATCCCCTTTTGGGAAAAAATTTAAAAAATTTTTTTTTAGTTTTTTTTTTACTTTTTTCAAAAATTTTAATTTTTTTTATTCCATTCTTGTTTAATTTTATAACTTTTTTTTATTAATTTTTATTTGAGTTCCCTCTAAAGGGTTTTTCTCAAACTAATTGTTATTTCTTTGGGTTTTAAAAATTTGATTTTTCACCCGGCCAATTTTTTTCCCCCAGAATAAAATTAACCCCCAATGAAAGAGGGTTTAACTATTCCACACCCACTTTAAAATTTAATTTTTGGGGTTTAAAGGTTTTAAATTTTAACTATTTGCAGGGGGTTTAATAATTTTTACACCCACATTAAAAGTTTATTTAGGGGGAAATTTTTGGGGGAAAAAAACCCGGGTTTAATTAACTAAATATGTTACTAGGGTTCAGTTGAAACGGCTATACTACTTTAAATTTTTTTTTTGGGGTTTTAAAAAAGTTCACTGTTTTTTACTTGATAATATTACGATCCAATTTTTGATCAACATTTAAAATTTTGATTTTTTCTTTTAAATTTTTTAGGGGGAAAAAGCAGGGTTTCAATTTGATCCAAAAATTGGGGGAAAACTTATTTAAAAAGAATCCCCCATTAAAACACTTCTTTTTTAACTCCAAACGGGTCAAACCAGGAAATTTTGGGCAAAGCCAAAAAAAGGGGCCGGGGTTTTTAAAAAATTTTTTTCTATCCAAACCCAAAGATGGGTTTTAGGCCCCAGACCCCACAGATCTAGAAAATTTTACCAAAACTTGGGAAAATAATTTTTTAAAACTTACACACAATTTAAGGGAATTTAGTCCTAAACCAAGGAATTTTTGTTAAACCAAAGAAAATCCTTTTTTTTATTAATTTTCTATCTAAACCCTTTAAGGGGTTTTCATAGGCCTGAAACCTTACAGATCGAAAATTTGCAAAAAATTGGGGGAATAACTTTTTTTTTTTTAAGAAAACCTCCTTTTCGGGCAAAAACAAAGCGGAATCCGATTTGGAAATTCAATTTCTCTACCCCTTATTGTTGCATGGGTAAACCCTATAGTTTCTTTAAAAATTTGTCAAAACTTAATAATTTGTTTTTTAATTTACACTCATAAATTTAAAAGGGGCTCCCGGGGCCCTAACCTTTTTTCAAAGCACAAAAGGGGGGCCCTAAAAATTTTTTTCTTTTCTATCCCCTTTAGGGGTTTAAAATGCATTGGCTAGACCCCAGAAATGAACAATTTGACAAAAGCTTGGGGAAAAAAAGGTTTTTAAAAAAAATACCCATTTTTCGTGCCCAAAGCACAAAAGGGAAACCCGGGTGGAAATTCAATTTTTCATCTAACCAATAAGTGTGCATAGGGCCCCGACCTTTCCCAAAAAAGGGAAAATTTTTTTAAAAAAAAAAACCTCCAAAACAACCTTTAAGGTGCCCACCCCAAACCAGAATTTGTGTCGAAAGCCAAAGGGGGGGGGGTGATAGGAATGCAATTCTTATCCAATCAAAAATTTGGGATTAACCTAGACCTACGACTTAAAAAATTTGACCCAACTTGGGGGAAAAAGGGGTTTTTTTAAAAAACACATTTATTTTAAAGGGATCCCGGGGCCAAACCAAAATTTTTGGGGCAAAAGGGCCCGAGCGGGGCCCTTTAAAAGTTAAAATTTTAAAATTTTTTTTTTCCCCCTAATAATGTTTCAGGGGGACCGACCCTACAAAATTTAGGGAATTTTTTCCCAAAAGGGGGAAAATAAATTTTTAAGTTTAACACATATTTTAAGGCACTTCAGGGGCCCCAAACCCGAATTTGGGGGCAAGACACAAAAAGGGGGTTTTTGTAGGTTTTCCCCAAACCCCCTATTCCAACAATATTTATTTTGGGGGCAAACCTCTCTTGGCCCCAAACAGCCCCACTATCAAATTTAAACCCACTTTTCCCCTTTCCCGTTAAATTAACCGTTACCCCCCTCCACCCCCTCCCCAGGTTAAATTTTTTTTGACAAGGGATTTTGATGTCCAAATTTAAATACTTTCTACTTTCCCTTTTTTCCCCCCCTCCCCCTTCCTGCCCCCCCCAAAAGGCTTCTAAGGGGGGTCATGGGTTTTTGGGTTTTAAGGGCCCCAAGGGGGTTTTTGGGGGGAGAGGGAGGCTCGGGTTTTCCTCCATGAGGCCTCCTTGGGGGTTCAAAACCCCGGGCCCTTTAAAAAAACCGGGTTTTGGGGCCGCACCTTTGGGAAACCAAAGACGGGGGGCGGCTTGGGGGTCGGGGCCTTAGTTGCCCCGATGTTTGTGCAATAATTTTGTCTGGGTAGTTTTTATTTTTTGGGGGGGAACGGGGTTTCCCTTGGGTTTGGGGAACCCCCCCACGAAAGTATTAAAAGGGCCTCCGGGGTAAAAACAAACACAATGTTTAGCTTTTGGAAATTTTCCCCGCTGTGATTTTCCCTGCCCCCTTTTCCCCATCCCCATGCCCCAGGTCATTAAATTCGAGGGCTAAACAGTTCAACCAGAAAACACTGGGTGGAAAGGTTCTTTTGGCGTTTACAACCTTTTTTACATCCGGGGGCCCCAGGCATTTAAACGGGGACTAAACAGGGGTTTTAAACAGTAAAAACGGGCCAACACTGGGTCCACGGGGATTTTCCCCAACCCCCTTTTTACAAACTTGCGCGAGGGGGTGGATATAGGGCGTCTTTTATCTTTTTTTAAAGCGCTGAGAACAGATCACGATTGGGCATGTTAAACAACTGGTAAATTTGGGTTTACGCATGCGACCGTAAATTTTTTATCTAATCTAGATCAAAAGTTAACCCGGGGGTTTTAAAATTTCGGGCAAAAAAAAATTTCGGTAACGCTTAATTTTTTTATATAGTGTGTATTTTTACCCGGGCGTTTTGGGAAACCCCAACGGAAAGAAGAAGGCCGTGATCTTAAAAAGGGAAAAAAGATTTTTTTACCTCCTGGGGTTAAAAATCGGGACCCTACAATTTGAACTTTGAACGCGTTTAAGAACGGGGACGCATCGGGAATTTTAAAAACAACACACCAACACATCTTCCCCGGGGAAATTTTCCATTTAACACGTGCAAAAGTTTAAAACGGGTTACAAATTGCACATGGCATTAAAGACCACTTAACTTTAAAAAAATTTGTTTTACAATTACTACCCCACCCCCTAATTCCAGTTCAAAAGGGTTAACGCTACTACTCGCTCCAAAAATAAATCTTTGGGCATACCAAAAAAGAAACTTCACTATTGTAACCCCAAAGAGCCCCCCAAATTTCAAAACAAAAATCGCGTTCCTAAAATTTAATATCAACGTCTACTTAATTAAAATGTTCTTCACGACCTTTGGACCCAAGCTGGGCCCCACTTAATTTTTCCAAGTCCAAAAAACACCAATGTGGAAACGTGGGGCAACGACTTTAAAACTCCTATTAAAAGACAACCCGGGCCCCGGTAATTTTTAACCCTGGGCGATGGTTTTTAATATCCAGGGACAAACAACACGCCCCGTATTGCCCCCCCGGGGGGGGGATGGGAAAAACCCCCCCCGGGTTTCGGAGGGGTTTCCCCCCTCGGGGGTTCGTAAACAAAGGGTTGGGGAAACAGACAACCCAAACAGCGCCAGGAAATCATAAATTACGGCTGATGCGTAAAGCCTTTTCCCCGCGTGGGGGTTTTGGGTGAAATTTTTGGAAAACCCCCCCCCTTTTTTGGTTTTTTTGATCAATTTAAAGGGAAAGGGAAAAAGTATTAAATTAAAATTTTTTGAATTTAAAACTTCATCGAAGGGGTAGTTCGATAGAGCGGCAATTTTTGGGGGCATAAAAGGGAAAAACCTAGGGAAAAAATTACGTTTTATAAAATTTATTTTATTTAAAATAACATTTATTGGAGTCAGGAAAGGGGCTTATGGGAATTTTAAAAAGTTAAAACCTTGAAATCGACGCCCTGGGAAATCGCGTCTGGGATTATTTAAATTATTTTAAATTGCTGAAATTTTTTTGCGTCAGGGGGGATTACCTGTAAATTAAAAATTTTTTTAATCTTTTCCCAAAACATAGAGATTTTCGTTTGATATTTGGTTTAAATTTTAAAATGTAAACAGTCCTTATGTTACGTCCCCTTTGGGGAAAAGAACGGGTTTTCCCCTTAAAAATTTAAAATTTTTATAAAATCAAACGGGGTTGGGGGAGAGTTAAAGTTTATATAATTTTATTTTATACAAAATTTCCCGGGGCATAGAGGCATATATTAATAGTTTTATAATAGGGAAAAATTCGAAATGTCTTGGGGAAATTATTTTTTAGTGGGGTAACCATTAGACTTCATTTTCAAAATAAAGTAAACAATTTTGTGGTTCGCAACCTTTTTTTTTGATTCCGCGCATGGTTATATTCCCCTGACATCCGGGGGACCAAGTAAAAATTTTTAAATTTAATTTAAAAAAGGACAATTTTTCACCAAATGAATTGTAAAAACCGGGAAAACCTTACCTTTTTGGGTGGGGATCTTTTGGATTTTTTTTTACCCGTTTGGGGGGTAACATTTTTGAAAGACCTTTTGTCAAAAGTTTTTGGTTTTTGGGTGGGGGTTTTGGGTAGTTTTTTTTTACCAATAAAGGGAAAAAGGACGTTTATTATGCATGGTTTTTTTACATTTTAGTATTAGAAACTTTTTAATTTGGCCATATGGGCCTTTGGGGGCATTTTTGGGGTTTGAACTTAAAATTTTTCATGAATTTTTAAAAATATCTTTTCTTTCTGTTGTCAGGGACGTTACGTCCCCCCCTATCCTTAGTTTTTGAGGCCTTTCCTATAGGAAAAGCGGGGGGTGGGTTTCACAGCAAATCACTTTCGTTTTGCAATCCGGGACACCCCCTTGGAACCGGGTATATTTTTAAATTTTTGGGTCAACAATTCGGGGGGCCTATTTCAGCAAAAATATTCACAGGTGGCCGTTAGGAAAAGACATGTAAAATTTTCAAATGTGAAACCCAAAAGAGAGGAACCCAGGCTACATCGAGTTCTGCGACGCTACCGGGCATACATCAGAGGAAATGAATTTCTACCCCAAGAAAATCGGGTGGAAATTACCTGTGGGAATGACGTGTTCTGTTAAAAAATTTTCGTAAAGGGGACGTTTTGCCCAGGCCCCCACCCAACCCGCCACAAACCCCTTCCAAAGGGCCCCCGCAGCCACCCCCCCCACCCCAGATCAATTCATACCCGCCCAAATTTCCCCTACCAACTCGAGGCCCCGCGGCCCGCCCCAAAGGAGAAGGGAAGTCCAAAGAAACCCCTAAATTATCAATTTAACAAAGTACAAGACTTTTGGGGAAACGCCCGATGACCCACATAAACGGTCCCGGCAGTTTCGGTTTAAAGTCTTACTTCCAGTATTTCCCATTTTTTGAATTATAAATGGGTTTTAAAAACACACGCGGGTTTTTTTACCGGGGACAAAATGTATGTTTTTTAAAAATAATTTAAAAATTTGGAGCCTCATTTGCCGTTAGTCTTCTCTCACCTTTTTTTTGACGTCATCAGCTAGCGGGGAAATTTTTGAAACACGTTTAATCGGAGAGGGGAAGGGGGGGGGGGCGCATGATAGGATAACTCATTTGTGATAAAGGGCGTTCTGCTTTTGGGGAAATGGAAAAGGGGTATTTTTTTTCACAATTTTTTTCCTTATTTCCCAGTTGGCCCCTTATGTCATTTAAATGTGGCGGGTCCTACGCAAAACTTTTCCAACTTTTTCAACACAAACATCATTGCCATCAAACGATTCCAATTTCCCGCTCACCAGGTTAAGTTGGGGCAGGAGGGGATTGTACTTCTCAAACAAACCAAAAAAGGGAAAACAACCGTGGCAAGTGCTTAAACTTTCCGGGGCGGGATACACAAACCCCCCCCTTGTTCCCGGCACCCCCTTTTTCTGCCCTTTTCGGAGAACAAATTCGAGGCCGAAAGGGGACTTTTTACCAGTACGAAACCACTCACAAACAAAAAACCCCTTTTCTAACGTCCTGGAAAACAACCTTTTTTTCATCACAAATAGATGGGGGGAATAAAGGGGCGTGGCCTCTATAAAAATTGGGTAGCTCTCCAAAAGTCGGTACTCGCCCCCCCACCCCCTGTTACCAAGACCAAACTTCATAGCGTTCTGCGCAGGCGCCGAGGGGGTCTTCTATTGCCGATTGGAAAAAGATAAACAATTTTGGCTATTTATTCCAACCCCCTTTTTTTTTCCCCCTAATTTAAAAGAAAAAACGAGTGTTTGAAGGGTTTTAAACAACCTTTTATGCCACTTGCCTTGAAGGAAATAATACTCCCAACAAAGTAAAAATTACATAAGATGACGACTAGTTAGAGGGATTGCATGGAAAGGAACTGTAGGTTATAAATTTATTCTCCATATGTGAACAGTTTACAGTACTAAATGGGGTACTTTGAACTTTTTGTACTTTAATGTTTTTTTTAAAATTTAGGGCAATTTTTCTTTTAATAGGTTTTTATATCAATTTCGCAGGTTTTTCCAAAAAAGCCTTTGGGGAACTAAATTATTTCTTTAAAATTTTTTTCATGTTTTAAAATTTTTGGGGTTAAAAATTTTGGGCAATTTACTTTTTAATAGGGTTTTAAAACTAATTTCGCAGGTTTAAACCAAAAAGGTTTTGGGGAACTAAAATTATTGGGTTTGGGTTTTTCCCCTTTTTTTTAATGGGTTTTGGGTTAGAAATTTAGGACAATTTTCTTTCAATATGTTTTTAATTAAATTCCGCCGGGAAAACAAAATGGTTTTGGGAAAAAAGTTTATAATTTAAATATTTTTTATACTACATTGGGGGTTTTTATTGAAATTTTATTTGAAATAACTTTAAATTTTGTTTATATATTTAATTCTGTGGGGAACAAACGTAGGGGGGGGGTAGTTTGCAAACTAATTTTTACTTTTAATAGTTGTCCCGAATATTGTTTTACTAATTAATCAAGTAACTAAGGGGTTTTTTTGACCAGGGGGGAGTAAAATGGCGCCAAACTTAAAAATTCTAAATATTTGTCATTTATTTAATATAATAAAAAATATAATAATTTTTTATTTTTTACATCTTTTTATTTGGGGGAAATAAAAGGGGCCCGGCTTGTATCTTTTTTCTCCTGTTTTTTTTTGGGGGAGGGCCCTGCCTTTATCAATTGGGGGAAAATAATCAAATTGGGGGGGTTTTACTTCTTAGGGGGGTAATAAGGATCCCCGTGTTTTTTCTAAATAAATGCCTAAACCATTTAACATGGTTTAGCTGCCCCCACTCTGCTTTACAGGGTTTTATATTTATATTTATATTTATATTTTAACTTTTTGACTTTGCCCAATTTTGGGGGTTTTTTTACAATCCTCGTTCACGCCAGGGGGGCGGCCCGAGGGCCCTGAAAATTTTGGGCGTTTTTTTCAATATACAAGCTAAACCGGAAGGGGTTAATTGCGGGGGCTCGGGGGCCCAAGGGGTAGCCGTTAAACCCCCAATCCACTGTTCGTGAATTGAGGACCATGCGTTGGGGAGTTGGTGGAAAAATTCCAAGAGTTGATAATGGGAAAGCCCGTCGGGGGCGGTAGGAATAAAGGGGGTCCCTATGCCATTTTGGGGGCGGCCCCTTGTCCTTTTGGAAACACTTTTCTTCGCAAACCCTCCAAACCATGTTATTTTGGGTCAACTTTTCACAGGTAGAAGGACTGGGTCCAAAGTTCTGATTGGTTGAATCGCTTCCTGGGTGAGGGCAGAATAGTTCCTTTTTTCGCTTTCCGCGGAAGTAAAACAAAGCCCAAAAATTTAGCTTTGAGGACGCGGAAAAATTTTAGGTTAGTCTGGGGAAAATTCAGGTTTTTAAACCACCTTATCTCCGGGGTTTAATCGGGGGAAACCCCCGGGAATGTTATGGGATAACTAGACTCTCTATTTCAAAGGGAAAGAGGGAACTTTTTGTTCAAAATCGTGCCGTTTCCAAACTTCCCACAGCCCCTTTGGGGTTTTATTCTTTCGTGCAAAGCAGCGGCATCCCAATTTAAAATCATACGCAAATGTGAAATTTTTCTAGAGTTGCGCCTCTTTTTGGAGACATTTTTTTTTTCCCCAAATTGCCGTTTTCCTTTTCAAGGGTACTCTCGGCCCAAAATTGGGGGTCATTTTTTGGGGGTGGGGAAAATTTTTGAGAAGCCCCTTTACAGGGTCTTAACCCCCGCTTATACCCCTTTTTCCAAAGTCAAAAAAACACTTTTTGGTCACTTACTATTTCAACCCCCCCGTGTTAATGACCTTATAATAGAAAAAATATACATCAGGGGGGGAATAAAGCGCACCTTTCGGAGTGTTTTGGTTGTAAGCAATTGGGGCACCTCCGGCCCAATTCCGGGGGGGAAAGTGTGCGTGTCCCTAAGGGGGTAAATTTACAACCGCTTACTTTTTTAAACCACCAACCCCTATCCCCAGGGTGTTTTTTGTATTGGGGGTAAAATACGGGGGGGGCTTTAGTCGACAACGGGCCCAAAACGCATGTTCATTTGCTGGTTTCGGTAGGGGTTTTTAACTCTTTGCTTCTAAAAAGGCCCCCTTTTTTTTAGGGTGGGAGCTATTTTGGGATTTGTTTTTTCTCAAAATTAATTTTTTTCGGGAAAAAAAAAAGTTAATGGGGAAAACAAAATTTTGCACTCATTTTGGGAAATGGACTTTTTGGGGATACAGGGGTATCTTAGACTTAGGGGGGGCTTTTAAATTTGGGTTTAATTCTGATTAAAGTCCATTGGTTTATTTTTCTAGCCCATGTGTTAGTCATTAACGTTTAAACGCGTTAAACCTTATTAAAAAATCCCGGGATGCATAACACCCCGGGAAAATTTACATATCCCCTATAATTGAGCCGGGGACGAGATTCCGTTAGGTCGGGGTCCCTTTTCATGAACCCCCCCAAAATGAAAATATTTCGCATTGTAAGGACTTAGAACAAAGGGGTGATTTGGGGCCACAATCCCCCGTCCCTAGTGGATTTTTTTTCCAAAAAAGGAAAGGACAAATTGATTGTGACTTTTTGGGAAGGGTAAATAAAAAAAGTTTGATCCCCCCCTGCCTATGGGGAAGGGCGTTCCAACTTGGGGGCCTAAAGTGATACTCGCTTAATCCCATTTTTTCAATGCGCTCCCCAGGGGGGTAAAAAAGTTCACGGCTTTTGTTCCCCGGCAATTTTAGATTTAATCTTCCCGGGGGGCGTATACGGTGGCCGGGCTTAAGCCTTTTTTTTTCGGATCCTCTTCCGCTTAAAATTTTAAGTTCGTCTTTAAAACCCTTTGAGACATCTGTGTATACAGAAATTTCTCTTATGAACTCGAACTTTGACGGGGACGGCCGTTTGCGCGGGGCGGGTTTTGACGAAACCCCACAATCACTCCAAAGCAACTATGTATCGGGAATTTTTCCCCAATGGGAATATCTGGTCGCCCCCAAAGGGGTGAAACCCTTTTTGTTACCCACAACCAAAAAACATAAAAGGGGTGATGGTTTCGTTGGGATGTGCGTTACTACCACCTTTTTCCCGCTTTCCTGTTTTTTGCCCCCTTAAAATTCTTAAAGAAAAAAGGGTGTTCATTTGCTGGGGGGAAAGGAACAATCCGTGCTTTCAAAACCTCAAGGCAAACTGATCCCCCCGAGGTTTTTCACATGCCCGATTTTACGCCCATTCCCTTTTTCATGCGCGCTTCTTCGTCGCCCTTGGGCGGTTTTGTCCCAAAAACTGCGGCGGGGTTCGTCCGTGGCCTTTGCGAGCAACCTTGTCTCGGGAGAACAGAAATATGTGCTTTCAGAAAGAATGTCGTCAGTTTGTCGGTTAAAAATTTTCTGCTACTGAACAAGGGGGCGAATTCGAACTATACACTAAAATGGGGTTGTATGGATTGGCCCGTGGAAAAGGTGTTTTTGTCGACTATGGGGGGCCCCCTTGGGCCCCGATCCCCCTTTTTGGAAATACTTTTTATACCCATTTTTGTTGATGCTTTCTCTAAATTTGTGAAATTAAATTTTAACCTT
Source organism: Timema cristinae (assembly GCA_039000515.1). Taxonomy (NCBI): domain Eukaryota; kingdom Metazoa; phylum Arthropoda; class Insecta; order Phasmatodea; family Timematidae; genus Timema; species Timema cristinae. The sequence goes on from JBCFYV010005052.1 coordinate 12,065, forward strand.
TTTTAGGGGGGCATGAAAAGGGAAAAAACCACTGCAAAAAGCCCTTGCCCAGACGGGGTGTGGGCAATTTTTTGGTGCCCCCCGAAGTTTAAATTTAGCGGGGTAAGGGGCCCTGGGTTTTTTGGTTTTCCAAATTTCAAAGGAACTTTGGCCCTTTTGGGTGGGGCATTAAAAACCCTAAACCCCCAGCCCCCCCCTTTTCCCTTGCCCTAACCACGTGGAGCGTTTTTTATAGGAATCTTTTAAAGGGGGCCTTAACCATTTTCCCCCTCGGTTTTTATCAACTAAAGGGGGGATCGTGATATTGAGTTCTTTAAAAGTCGCATTTAATTCCGCTTTCAAAAGAAAGGGTTTCAACCCAATGCCTCCCGGGTTCGGTGTTCCTGGGAAGGAACTCAACCAAAACCCCCTGTTAACGGTATGGGAGTGGACCCCCTTGCTGGGGGGGGATGAAAAATTTTTTTCGCAAAAAAGATAAGGGGGCCAAAAAGGCCTTTGAAGCTTTTAAAAAAAGGGGCCCCCAAAAAAGGTTGGGTGGGTAAAAGGGATAACCTTGGGAAAGTGCCCCTGTTTCGGGTTGCTATTTGGAGGGCCTTTGGGCCTCAAAAAAGTTATCCACAGAGCCCGCAAAATTGACCCCAAAAAATCAGCAAAAAATCAAAAACCAATGGGAATGGTCCATGGGAGGGAGCGGGTTCCTCACCCCTTAACGTAAATGATTAGTGAATGTTTTGGGGACCCTTCAATCACCAGGCGGGCCCACGGGATCTCCCAAAATTAAAAAACCTGGGCATCAAAGAGTCCCAACCCTGGTCCAGGGAAAGATTTTGGTGGGGTGAGTTTCCCTGCTGTAAAAGTGGGAAGTTTTTAGTATTGGAAAAATTAAAATTTTCAAACTTTCCGGGAAACCCCCAGGGTTAAAACAACAAAGGGTAAAATTTCCAGAAAAATTTTAAACTTAAGAAAAATAAGAATTTGGGGAAAACTCCCAAATTGAAAGCAAAAAGTTAAAATCCAATAAATGGATTATATCCCCGCAGGGGACATAAAAAAATTTTGGTTATAATTCCCGTGTTAAGCAAAGTAAAAAAATTAAATAGAAAAAATCTTTACTACAGGTTAAAATAAAAGAACCTTTTTTTTTTTTAAATTTTGACTTTTAATGCTAGGTTTAGATTTTTTGCTTTGCGATTGTAATTCTTTATATTAAAAATCAAATTTGTGTACGGCTTTGTGGGGGGATAAAATTCTGGTGGTGTTTTGTTGGGGAAATCGCTTTGTTTTTATTTGTTCAGTTTGGGAATTCCTTCAAAACCCTCCTTCATTCCTGTCGTCGGCCAAAGAAAAAAGAAGAGCCCGAAATGCCTTCCGGGGTTTGGGGGACAAAACCGGGGCTGGGGTGGGAGGACAAGGGGTGAAAGGCGTTTGGGGCTCTTTTCCAAAAAATTTAAGAGAGCGGTGTTTCCAAACTGCTGAAAATGAGATCAAGGAAAACTCCTTTGGATCGCTGTGTCAAAAGCTTGGAACCCCCCCCGAATTCCTAGGACGGAAAGAGGCTGCCCTCGTTAGGGGCGGAGGATTTGTAAAACCCTGGTCCCCATACTACAAACCCCCCACCACTTTTAGTTGCCTTTGGGTACTCACCCTGTTTTTAAATGCCCTGTCGGAGAACACATTCGAGGCCGAAAGGCGAGCTTTTTCGACCCGGGACGATCCACCCCACACAACAAAAAAAACTCTATCTTAAAATTCCCCGGGGAAAAAAAACCTGTTTTTTTCATCAAAAAAAGGGGTAAAAGGGGGTGAAAAAAAGCGCGTGCGCGAAACTGAAAAAACTTTTGGGTTTTTGCTCTCAAATTTTCGTGTACTCGTCACCCCCCCACCCCCTTTTTTCCAAGACCAAGACTTCATTTGCGTTCTTTCGCAAAAGGGGGCCGATGAGGTTTTTCTAATCGCCGATTTTGGGCAATTTTATATCGGGGAAATTTTGGCTATTCATTCCAAACCCCCCTTTTTTTCCCCCCCTGAAAATTTAAATGAATTTAAAAGGGGAGTGTTTTGACATGGGAAAAAATCACTCTTTGATGCCAAATAGCCGTTAGAAAAACTAATACTCCCAACAAAGTAAGGGTTTACATAATGATGGCGAGGGTAGTTAAGGAGTGAAATTGGGGCTTGGGTTATAAAAGTTTCCAGAAAGGAAAGGAGTATAAAAATTTTTTATCCGGTTTTAATTTTTTTGAAAAACAATTATTTCAAAAATTACTAAAATTTAGGTTTTCCAAAAATTTTGGGGAAATGTTTTTCTTTTAATTTTTGTTATAAGAAAGAAAATTTGGGACAAATTTTACCTTTTCAATATGTTTATTTATCAAAATTTGGGAAAGGGTTTTAACCAAAATAATTTTTGGGGAACTAAAGTTAGTTGCTTAGATATTTGTCATGTTATAATGTTATGATTAGAAATTTAGGACAATTTACTTTCAATATGTTTATATATCTAATTCCGCAGGTTAAACAAAGTAGGTTTTGGAAACTAAGTTTAGTAATTTAAATATTTGTTATACTACATTGTTTTGATTAGAAATTTATTTGAAGTAACTTTCAATATGTTTATATATTGAATTCTGTGGGGTTTAAAAAACGTAGGGTATGCTAGTTTAGAAGAACTAAGTATAGTACTTTAAGTAGTTGTCATGATATATTGTTTTGACTAGTTAATCAGGAGTATCTATGTTTTGATGACCAAGCGAGTAAGAATGCGCCAAGCTTAAAATTCTAAATATTATGTCATATATATATATATAAAATATTTTTTTATATTTTACATCTTGTTATATTGTTAAATAAACTGGCCAAGGCTTAGTATCTTGTTATCTCCTGTTTTGTTTTTGCGAGGTCCCTGCCTTATATACAAGTTGTTTAAATAATCAAATAGGGAATATTTACTTAACTGAGTGGTGGTCAATAAGGATCCCTGTGATTTAACTAAATAAATGCCTAAACCATTTAAGCATGGTTGAAAACGAACTTGAGAAAAACAAAAGTTATAACGTTGTACTAGCGGAATAGGTCAGCAACTAGCCGAACGTTATTGTGCTTGATGGTGTGGGAAGAGTTAGAATGCTGGGCATAAATTTTGGAGACATTGTCAATAGGCGTTCTAGTGCCTCTCAGCGTGTCCTGAACTATTTTGGAGATGACTCCTACTCATTTTCTAGATGTTAGAAGAGATTATATCTCTCCCTAATGTTTTTATTAAGTAAAAGAGTGATTATATTTCTTTTGCTATCATAATTTGTTGCACAATGAACTCTCAACTTAATTGCCTGTAGTGGTCACAAGGCCTAAATGATATTAATATTGCTGCTTTTAAAATACCTATATGTTGTTGTGGTTGCACGCTATGAATATTTTAAATTAATTAATTTTTTTCTGATTGTCAATAAAAGGAATATTAAGAAAATGTTATCAATTTAAAAATTCCCTAGAACAAGCTGTTTGGAAACCCCTGGATATTCCAAGACAGGGAAGAGCTAGCAATATTCACGTGACAACTTTGCCGGAATGAGACTGGTAGAATAAATGTTATGCTATATTTCTTACACATGTGAGTTAATATAACGTTAGCAAAAAAAAAAAACTGCTTGATTGTATAATATAAATATATATATTTATATATTAATGTGGTATATAATAATTGATTAAATATTTTCTAATATCTCTTAATTTAATGTTAAGTCTCAGGGCCGTTCCTATAGACGAAAAGATGTTGTCCCCAGGGAGATTGCTAGGAGCTCTCCCTCTGGCAGCTTGCCTGGTATCAGTTTCCCAATCCTTCCTATATTCACTACCTGGTGACTGCCAGACGGCTGATTGCTGGGTAACAGATTTGTACTAGCGAGGAGGATATTTGGCAACATAGCGTGACTTAACCCGGTTTGAAACACGGCTTTGAATTATTTGTTTTATTCGTAGTTGCAAAAAACTGTTGTGGTTCCTTTAGCTAAATAACACCTTTAAAATGTTCAAAATGTATTAACTTAAGTAGTACAATATCTATTTTTCAAATTATATTAAATTTGCTAACACTTCCATTATAGGCCTTGACATGTTTTAAATTCCTCTTTTTCCCACTTTAAAATAAATGTATATACACACACACCTGGTTCAATAGCTGCAAACCAGCGGGAATGGGTGTCCCCAAATGGGAATGTGAT
>JBCFYV010005053.1:0-47900 GCA_039000515.1 Timema cristinae
AGGCAGTATAAGGAGCTTTAGAAGAACCGGAAACCTATCACTATCGAACAATGCCTTTTCCAGTAAATATATTAATGACAGAACTTTTGCACATACTTTAAATTCTTACCATTCATTCAGGGCATGCTAAACTATGTCTTCTTTTCCATTTTGTTATTGTTATTGTTTGTTATTATTATTATTATTATTATTATTATTATTATTATTATTATATGAGCAGCAGCACTGTGTCTTACTACCCGTTCGAGTTATACGGATCCATTGTGTTGCAAAAGATCTGTGTAATGAGATACAAGTACTTTTACTTCCTTTTTACCAAAAGTGCCAAAGGAAGTTTCTGGCCATATGAAAGTATCAAATATCGACATATATGTTATGTCATAAGTGGCAGTGTTCAAAAACCATCCCTTTATGCCAGCCATTCCCTTCACAATGATTTCGTTTCTATCACATTCAAACTTGTTTTTTCCATTTATTATTTCACCAAGCTGGATTTTACTGTACATCTCAGTCACTGAAGTACCATTTAAAAATTCATTCTCCCTAGGTCCTGGATAATATTTCAGTTCTTCAAGACTGGCCATTGTTTTCCTGACATGAGTCTGCACTTGATTCATAGGCAGATTAGGCTTCTGAAAAATCAAGGAAAGTTTTTCCAACGCCAACAAAAAATCATGGAGAAAATGCAAGGTTCTTAAGAATCTGTACTTTTTAAGGGTATTTAGAATGGCTTTAGCTTTGTTGCTGCCACTCTCCCTCCTGCAACTCACATTTTCAAGATGTGTCACAAGAGATCTCAATAGTCTTGAATGGAAACTTTGATGGTCCCCACTTTACTGGCTACCAAGTGCACTGTATGCAATTTCAGCAGTTCTGATTACAGAACTTCTGCTGTTTCCAACAACTGCTTTTGCTTTTTAATGATCTATTGTAGGATTTGTTAACAGAAAATAGCCAATGGTCAATTTCATCAATAATGATACTCCTTTAAGTGACTTCAGCACACTTAACTGAAGTTTGTAATTTTAGTTGCCGAACCATTAACACCCCCTATCAGGGAAGGTGCTTTATCATTTTCCAGGCCATCTAAACGCTTTTCATTTTTTAGATCCAAGTTATTTATGTACCTAACATAAATTATACATTCTTCTACATCAGACCTGTCTGTGGGACCATCTAATAACAGAGAAACCAATCATGAGGCTTTTATGTCAGCCACGACATCTTCTTTCACAATTTGTGCAATGTAGTGTATAAACTCCTTACACCGTTTATTATTGTTATATTCTTCCAGCACTTTCACATTAAGTTTATCAACAAGCTCTGCAAGACCTATAATATCAGTAAAAGGTTTATTGTTTTTGGCAAAATAATAACTTATATTAAATAACATTTCTTAATGCGAGAACATTTTATTGTCTATCCTTTTTAGACACTTTGTCATTTTCTCCTTCCACTTTAATTGTTTTTATTTATTTCCACTCTTTTGACTCTCAACTGCAGACCAAGCACTAGAAACTCATGGTCTAATAAATGCGGGGCATCTTTTATTGTACAGTTTCCATTGTTCTCTGATCTTGACATATGAGATTGTTAAAAAAAAATCCTTTGCACCATATCTTCGCCCTTCCCAGGCTGAGCAAATAAGATATGAATACGACCGACAAGATATGCCAAATGTTACTAGTAATTCTTTTTTCCCCATTGTGTTTTGATGTCCAAACGGTTTCAGTATTGGCATCCGTGATTTATATCTATCTTGAAATCGCCTTCCACCCATAATAACCTATCAATAACACCTTGAGAGAGATTCACTATTAAGTCATATGAGTCAAAGAATAATATCGACATTCACCTTGAGAGAGTCGCTATGTACTCATATCCATAGCTTATGTTATGTATAATCTTTATGTAACATAATCATCATAATCATCAACTGTTTCCAGCCTGTGATAGAGTCTGTTTAGTAAGATGCCTCCATCTCCCTCTGTCTTTCCACCATTCTTCCTCCTGCACTCTCTCTTAACATAATATTGATAATAATTTTCCGAGAGTCGTTATGTAGTCATATCGACAGGATAACAATTTAAAACTTTTTTTTTTACTCATCAAACTAAAATTTTCCTTCGTCAAAGACAAGCAGATGAGGCTTTATTCAAACCCTGAATATTGAATGGCTCAATGTATTTGTTGACAACCGTTTTAATGTCTCTAATTTTCAAACATATAATACACACCAAGCTTATCCATTTATGTACTTTTCTAACATGAGAAAAGGTGTTTGAAGAAAATTCAAAAATAGATAGTTAATAACAGTAAAATAACATATAAAGTGTACTCCTGATTATCAGCGGTAGTGGAGGGGACAAGTGTCGCAGATAACCCAAAATCACCCCAAAATCACAGATAATCTGAGTATTTAGTAAAACAGGAGATTGAAGCACATTCAATTCAAACTAGTACTCACCTATCATGACTGCGTCTATAAACACATTATATTTCATGGACTAAGCTAATAAGAATTTACACTTTATATCAATATACAATATATGTTCAAAATTTACACATCAAAGTCTGTATTTGTATTAGTCTTCTGCTTCATTGCAGCTGCTTACTTTTTCCTTATCCGGCTATGTATTTTTTGTAAAATCAGCTTCTTAGATAGGAGCGTGACATCTTCCTGTTCCAGATAATCAAGCAGGTACAACCCAAAAGACCTCATCCCCCTTGCATAAACTTTTGGCCTTTCTGGCTATTATCTCTTCCCTAGTGATTTAATGAGTACAACAATCGGTAACCCAGTATTCTAAATAAATGTAGCGTTTTTTAAAAACCTATTTCCTGCTGTCGGTGATGCCACAGTTAAGCCGCAAAGCAGATAATCTGCCCGAGGATAGTCAGGAGTTTGCTGTAGTAACATGTAGTAATTTCATATTTGTTAAAACAAGTGTGTAATAATTATTACACCATTGAAAATTCACAGTTAGTAAATATAGACAAAATTAAAATTAAAAAAGGCATCTCAAAAGACCAGTTCTATTTGAAATGGACCTCACTTTAAAAGTTATTGATAGTTCCATTTCTACAAATCAAAAAATTGACATAAAGGCTAAAAATTACAAAACAATTTCACTGTTTCGCATATTTTTACAGAGATTACAAAAGTGAAATCAATACTAAACCATTATAATGTGTATTTGTCAACATTTGTATTATAGTATTTTAAACTTAATTTCAAAGAATTAAGTGATTAAAGTGATACAGAATTAGGTACTTTATTTTACTGGAAACTATTTAAACTTTATTTTACATGTAAGTTTTTATATTATTTTGAGGGAAAAAATGAAAGATGGAGATTGTTATTGAAAAGTTCGCAAAACCATGGTGTTTTGAAAATATAAAGACCTACTATTCCAACTCGAAAGCGAGGATGAAGTTAAAGAGTTTCAGAAACTTTCTGTGTGCTTTTGATGCATCATTCAATACACATAAAAGGAAAATCATTTTAGTTGAAGACAATTGTGCCTCTCATTCTCCAGACACATCCTTTTTGAGGAGTGTAAAGGTAGTTTTTACCCCCTTAACTGCATCAGTGTTTTGCAGCCTCCTGCATCCTGCAAGTCATTCATTTATTGTTTCGGCATGATCTACAATATAGTCTACAATCCAGAACTGTTTTGCAAAGTGTGGTCATGTGAAGAAAAATTAAAGATCAGACGTGACAGAGATTGATGGATGAGGTGATGATGACTGTACACAATATGAAGATTGGGTTCGACTGGGGAAAAGCACTGCTGGAGTGAACTTTGATGTGTTTGTTTGAGACATCGCCATTTGTGCACTTTAGCTCCTTCACACTTTTTTCTCAATGGCAGGTCTCTCCTTCCAATGCCAACATTGGTCTGGCAAGCAATTTAAAAATAGACACATTTCATCTGCATTATAAATGTCCCGATCTTCAAAAATCTAGAGGTCTGCGACGTTGTTGCCCACAGCAACATCCCTCATACCCTCAAGACCATTGTTTAGCTGATAAGATGCGGGACTGAAACTTGCACCACCACAATCCAAAAATATTAACCCCTGTTACTACTACCAATCATACCAACATTTGTGTGCTTCTTTCTTAAAAATAGTTAATCATGGATTAACATTCTTGGGGACTAAAAATTATTAACAATAAATGCGAAAAAATGATACATCGAGGAACGATTGATGTGGGTTTTATTTCTATTGCTTAAATAGGATTTGTTCATAGACTATAGAGATTGAACGATGGCTCTAGGAAAACCATAAATCCGGGAACTATAGATCGAGGTTTCACTGTACATACATTTTTATGAACAGTGGAATAACACAAATTCCAACAATAAAATAATAAATGTAAAATTTGGATAAATAACCATGTAGGAAATTAATACATGTAGCTAGAAAAAGAAAAAAAATGAAATTATTTTTTTAAATTTAGGTAATTTGAAAGAATATACGCTTTGTCAAAATTTATCATCAATGGAGCAGATGACCAATGCTGCATCAAATAATATTTATTTAAAATGCCTTACCATGTCAAAAAAAGATATTTTTTTCTAGAAAAAATGTGTATTGTGATAAAGACTTCAATTATTAAAATAGAAAGGAAAGAGCCAATGGAAATACTTCTTAATGGGTGAAAAGTGAAAACTTTATACTTTAAGCAAAGTGTATATAATACGTCAAAACCCATTGTGAAGGATGGGTAAAATATTTCTAAGGCAAAATATTGATGTAAAATCTTGATAAGTGCTATCTGTAATATCTATCCACATAGAAAGAAGTGATGGTTGTTAATATTTATTGAAAAATCTTACGGCAAGTATGGATGTTTTTAACCCAATGCTAAACAAAAAGTCTAGTTGTGTAAACTACCATCAACCAATTATACTAATTCAAATTGTGTTTGCTTTAAATTCAACAGTGGTTTCGAAATCGTCTACTACTAAAAAAGTGGAGTTGGGCACAACATAAACAAAGATATAGACCCGTTCTGATATCTTCTCTTCCAGATCCTGAAGGCCTTTTCAATATGATTTGCTGTGACTTCTCCATTGGAAGGTGTTATAAAAGAGATATTAAAAGGTTCAAATATCTGCTGAAACTGTCAGGGAATAGTTTTAAATGATCCTACTCCACTAATACTGACCAGCAAAGATGTGGCGGATGATACATTTTTAGATGACACTGCTATTTCTGAGCTTCTGTCTATAGAACTAACTATATTTATTAAGTATAAACTTGTTCTGAACCACAACAATCCCAATTATTTCTTAATGCTGAAGACTACGAACAGTGGACAAACTTTAAAAATTAGTAACCTATGAATACACCCTTATATGATAAGTAAAATTAGTAAATGCATCTTGTGTATCAGGTATAATGGGAAAATAACACTCCTTTTACTCTGTCTCATTGTTTTGTGGAAAATAGTACATTAATATAATACCAAAATACCTTTAGTTCTGATTATATTTTAAAGAACATCATATTATCTAAGAAGTATAATAATAGTTATTTTTTTAATTTCACCGCCATTTTAATGTTATTGGACAGAATGAGGATTTCTATTGATAATATATGTTGTTGAATCTGGAACACTATTTGGTAAAGATACTCCTACCAGAATCGTGACAGTAGCTTGGGTGTGAATGTATTTCAGTGAGCTATGATCTGATGCTTAGTTTTTGAAAGAGATGACGCTGTCAAGTCGGGTGAATAAGTACTGGTCATTTCTTTAAGGGGACTTAATGAAAGAACCAGTATGTACATTGGAAATATTGTTTCTTCCTTGCATTACACAATAAAGTGCTTATGAAAGGTGTTCAAAACAACCATAGTGCATTTCGGAAATGTAGCTAGCCGTGTGTCACATTATATAGTATTGATTATTTACTGCAACATACCAACATATATAGATGTACATGCAACAAGCAGGTTTACTAGAAGATTGTGTTCATCCTATCAGAAAAAATTTATCATGTTTTGTTATATGGAATCATGTTCTGAAGAGCACTTGTGCAAATTTATATACACTAATATAAAATAGTTCTGTGGATTAGCTAACGATTACAAAAGTTAGTTATAGAAGACTTTATCTTTCAAAATGTACACCATTTGTCAAAAGGGAGAGCTGTTGAACATAATCTATACTTATAAAATAACATGTCCTGACTGACTGACTGATTCATCATCGCCGAGCGCAAACTATCAAGGCTACAAGCATGAAATTCGGACTGTATATTCGTTTTGTTATGTAGGCACCCACTAAGAAAGGATTTTAGAAAATTCCACCCCAAAGGGGTCAAAATAGGGGATGATAATATGTATGAAAGTCCGTCATTTTGAAAGTTACATAAACAAAATTTTGTATTTCGGTTATTGACGTAAAACAAATAAATACGTGTTTCAGGAATTTTGGAAATTTTATTTAATAAGGGATGAAAAAGGGGGTGAAAGTTTGTATCGGACTTGCATTAGTTTTGATCTGAGGTCAAGTTATGGTCATCAACGTAACGTAATATTTTAAATTAATCTGTAAATACATATGTATATTTTCGTATTTGTATGTAATCAACTTCCACGCAAGCAAAGCCGCGGGCAACAGCTATCTAGTATATTATGAAATAAAGATAGATATGAGGAGGTAGATCTAGGAACTATTAAAGTTGCCAAAAAAGGTTTTTTAGTCCCCAGATTGACTAATGTTTATGTTCATTCATGTATTTTAAATAACTTCTTGGAGAAAAATAAATCCACAAGCACACTTATAAGGTTCAGTACCTTCAGGTGTGGAATTTATTTATTATATATATTATATATAGACACAGCCAAAGAAAATAGAAATTTATTTTTACTCTAAGAGTTTACCACAGTGTTTCTAACAGTTTATTTTCTATTTCTAAATGGAGTAGTTTGGTGTTTGTGAAAAGTGAATTCCCCCTTTTTTGTTTGATAAAGGCAACAATGCTTAAATATTACTCAATTTGTGTTTAAATGTGTGACTTTTTCTACAAAAGAAGACTGAGAATATCACCTTTTGTACATTGAATTTTCCCCACATTTTTCCACTTTCCCTAGATGGGTAATCTTCATTAAATTTGCATTTATTAGTTTTGTTTTTCCTTTTTTTAAATTCTTATCATTTTATGTGATTATAAACTAAACAATGTAAAAAATAACTAAAAAATGTAATTTAAAAGTTGGAATGAATGTCCATATATTAATCAAACTAACATGTTACAAATGGAACTAAAAGCTATGAAGCCTGCATTATCTTCCCAGTCCAACGCATATTTTGTGAAAAATCTCACTGTTAGTGATCCAAGTTTTTTCAAAACATTAATAATATCATTTATATAAAATATAATGTTAAAAACCTAAAGAATGACAACAAACAAGAAAATATGACCAAAAATCTAAAATGGCAAAAAATGACCAGAATATCTGTTTGTTAATTAATCTAGTGAGTATTGATGATGTTAAATTTTACATACACATACATTATGAAAAACTGTTTATGTTAGTAACAAGAATGAATGAAAGAGATAATTTTCACTTCATAAACATAAATGTTAGTAGTCAATCATGTTAAATTTTTCATTATGTTATAATTACCATTACCCAAGAGTCAAAAAGTGTGAAACGAATTTAAAGGTAGACAAAATTCATTATCATTCTCCATGAGTGTTTCCTTGCAAACTTATCCAAAATGTGATCCACAGTAATGTCTCTATGAATGGTAAGTGCAGCTAAACCATTAAGTCTCTACTACCCTATAGTAGATCGAAGATATAATTTTGTTCTTCTGAGGGTCAAGAATGATCATTCACCTGTATGTGTTGTAACAGGCACTGAAAGTCTTCACATTAGGGTAAAAACTTGTTGTGGAAGCTTTTAGTCTCAACAGATGACTGTGGTTTGTGTTCATTATTGCACCACAACAAATGCCATGTATTGAGATCACCTTCAAACTCGGCGAAACTTCCAGGCAAGTATGAAACAAGGAATTTGGCAGTTGCCATAACTTTCTCATGGTTGAATCCCTCTGTGAATGCTGGTGTAAGATCCCTAATGTTTGTGACTAGCATGTTCTCACTTTCGAATCGATCCTTTAATTCTTGAACAAGGCAGTGAATGAATGGGTTATACAATCTTATCCTGTAGTGTACTTCTGGGTTTGTGTCAGATATGTTGTTACATCTTTGAGCTTATCTTGCATTTATTTATTCATAGTATTCTTATTTCTATATTATTATAAAATGAAAATTTGGCAGACTTTTGAAAAGTGCCATTGAAGATCTCAGTTCTGCAATTTTGTATTGCTACTACTATAGCTTTTGCTATATCCTCTACTTGACCGATGTCTCACTTTGGGCTTTAAGGCTGTCTTGACAAGGGTGAGGTGAATTTCATCATATGAACAATGACATCGAAAACAAAAATGAACTGGAAGTTCATTATTGAGTGGCACAGACCCTTGGAACTGGCAAAAGCTTCACCAATGTTCTGTTCTTTTGCTTCCTCTAAAGATGAAATTAATGCAGGCACCACATCCTTAAACCTCAAAAAATATTTATGATGTTAAACACAACAAGTTTTGCAAAGGGGCAAGAGGACCTCTCCAGTCACATCTGGACGGTATTATTGTATTTTCTTCTTTAACAAATTTAAAAGTTTTGGCGAATCCCTTGCCAAATTAGTCATTTCTTCAACAATACCTATCATGTTTCTCACAGTTTGAACTTGACCCCCACAAGCTTATACCATAGCCAATTTCAAACAATGTCTGTAACAGTGTAAATATACAGCCAGAGGTTGCAGAACACGAACAAAGCTATGCACTACCTTGAATGTCACTGACATGTTAATGGCTTCATTATACCCCTAACCTCTCAGATTATCCAAACTAAGGCTTAACTCTTCTAAAACCTTGATAATGGTTTCTGCTATTGACTCACCAGTCCAATCAATGACTTTCACAAATTTAACGAAATCCTCCTTCAATGCATTTGATTCTAAATCAACATACCAAATACTGATGAACATCTGCTCAGAATCACTAAAATCTGTGGTCTCATCTGCCAGTACTGAGAAAAATCTAGCTTGCTTAACTTTTGTTGTAATTTTTTCAACTATATATGCCATACTAATAAAGGTCGCAATTTTTGGTGCAGTCTTAATATGGTCTTTAAGGATGGCATCGCCTGCATCGATAAGGAAACAACAAAGCTCTGAAGTTTCTATCATTTACATCTGAATCCCTGTTCTCATCTAAAAGGGTACCAGACTCATTTCGATAATCCCGAAGAGATATGTTTTGCCTCCCACAAAATAAATTGGGTTTTCACAATTGGGATCAACTTTTTCCTGTTTAATTCAATCATTGTTTGGCTCTTGTATTTTACCCTCAAACACATTACAAACATATTCTGCTTTTTTAACAGACTGCATGTGGTATTGACAACTGGAATGCTTTTTTAAGTCAGATATTGTATCTTTGTACTTCTTTAATGGTTTGAGACACATGATTCCTAACTGTTGGTTACCTTTTCCACCAATATCAGGCCCAAATAGTACATACATTTTACAATACACGCCACCGTCTTTAGCACTGTAGGAAGGCCAAGAATAGGTTTCTAGCCATTCCCTTCTAAATTTTCTGTTCTTGTTGCCTTGAGAAATTACCGGAAAATAAAATGGTTTAGGAGGGGTCCAATTTTCCTTTAGTAATTTAAATCTCTCTTCAGTGGATAACTTCAAAAATAAACCAGGTCAAGTGCAGATCCCAGTGTCTATTGAGTCCAAAGAGTAAGAAAAATTACATCTTGACCCACCACCACCATCACCAAGGTTGGACAGCTTACCAGCACCACTTGCGCTAACATTGTCTGGCTGATGTTGATCGTCACTAATGCCAGTGTGAATACTGATCGCTGGAACTGTGCTACCACAGACATCTTCCACTGCCACATGCTCCTTCTCCAAGGAAGTACAAGTAGCAGGTATATTTTTGAGATCTCGTTGCTTTCCTACAAAAATAGATATATAAATAATAAAATAAATAAAATGACAGTACTTAAGTCCCAAAAAATAAAAAATGTATTAAATATTTTTTTGTCCCAGAATTCACTATATCATACTACTCTTCTTCCAATGAAACTCACAACCTAAATCCAAAGCCATACATTTTCCCGAACATTCATAAATGACAGGTAATCCCTATTCTCTACATGGTATTTCCACTGACCATGTAAACAATGCATGTCATTTATAAAACACGGTATAGCCAGCTAATCAGATTGCTTTGGTAAAATAAATAAAATAAATTGTGAATTTTATAAAAAAATATGAAGTATTTGTAATTCTATTAGCATGTTGTTTTTGATAGTGATGACTACTAAAACTATTAATAGGTATGTAATTCTCTGGTATGCTATATTAAATAAATTTAAACAAAAAAATAAAGGTTTATAAGTACCGGTAAATCGGTAAATAGTAAACACAATTTCTTTTAACTCCATAAGTTAAAGTTTCTGAGAAGCATGGAGGGTGTGACTAGAAGGCACAGATTACAAATATTTATCGGATTCAATAAGGAGAAGGGATCAAATTTATATCAAATATGGAATGTCAAACTTCTTATTACAAACTTTCATCACTTCGTTTATACTTGATATATTTGACATATTTTAACTTATACAGCATACCTAATTAAAACTAACACAACCTTTCCAAATTTGTCAATTTTTTTTTTAATACAATAGAACACGAAGAAAACAATAGCATCAACTATCTCAACTTAAACATTTCTAAAAATAAACACAAGTTTGGTTATAACATTTACAGAAAAACAACTAACAATGATGCTATCATAAGCAACGATTCAAACCATCTCACAAATTGGCAACATTTAACAGTTTTATCTACTGATTACTTCATATCCCATTATCCTAAAAGAGTTTCAAAACTGAATTAAATATCATCAAACAAATTGCCAAAGCAAATGGTTACTCACATTCTGTAATATACAAAATTCTTCAAAAACCAAAAGCCCAAATTAATATAAAAAATCTAACCTCACAAACCTCTAAATCATCCCTGATCAAACAAAGTGGATTATATTTAAATATATTGGTAAAGAAACCACCAAAAGAATTAATCTTTTCAAAAAACAAAATTTTAGGATCTCACTTGGAACTAACAACACAATTAAAAATTATTTCTGAAATTCAAACTTCAATGTCATTAACCCTTTCAATAAAAGTGGTATTTATAAATTAACTTGTGAATGTAATGCAGTTGTGTTGGACAGACTGGTAGGGACCTTTCTAAATGTTTTGCTAAACACATTGGTGATTTCAAATACAACAGAACCAAATCAAAATTCGCTGAGGATCTCAAAATCTTAGGCCACAAACCTACACCTATTAACAAATGCATGAAACTTATCTTTCATCTTCCAAAGTTCTCAAAATGAACATTGCTGAAAATCTCCACATTGAAAATGCCATTCTTTCTAACAATACTGTAATAAATGAAAAAACCAAATTTGAATATCAATATATTATTATTATTATTATTATTATTATTATTATTATTATTATTAGCACCGCGTCTTACTACCCGTTGGGTTATACGCACTTACGCTAATGTGTAATGGTAGGGTGATTGTGAGATGAAATGAAGGACCTACAGTTTAACATGGAATCCGAACCACGGTGGAGGCCTGGCATTCCCCACATTCACAAGATATCTTGTCAGAGGTGAAGGAAGGGTTTGTAAATCAGATAAATCTGTGCCGGGACCGAGGATTGAACCCCGGCCGCCAGCATAGAAGTCTGACACCTTACCCTAGACCGCCAGGTCACCGAATATCAATCCTTAATTAATATTATTAGTAAACTCCCTCAATATGTTAAACTTAAAAATAATCCCCACCCAAAACAACCTGCACTCCTTCCATCGTAGCAATGACCTGTTCAGGCCAGTGTCGAGAAGATTAGAACATCTCAACCTATTTCCTTTTTAAAGCCTCTTGTTAATTTTTTCAAATAATTTTCAATATATACCTCTTTTTCATATCTAACTACAAGCCCTAGCTATTTTTATATCCCACTACACTAGTGATATCACGAAATTTAAGATAATAAAACTACTTTCTCACGACTTGTTGTTGCTAATGCTATATTTATAATGGGTTTTCTGTTATTATTTTAACTATCAACTTTAAACAATTATTATTCTTAACAAATTACTGTATTTCTTTTGTACTTAGCTTCAATTGATTGTACCATATTTATCAACTTTATTAACCTTAAATTTCAATAAATCGATCAAACCCATACAATAATTGTTATGGTACACTAACTTACTTTCAACTTTCAACAGTAGTTTAATTTTCATTTTGAATTGAAAACCTTTCAACAAAAAGGGTTCAGCTCCATTTTTTTGACATTTTCAGCTTTTGTATTGGTAAGTAATTATGGGGGAAAAAAACGAATAATTGGCGCAAACAGAATTCAGCTCCAAGCAATACATTATAAGTTAATGCAAAAAAAAAAAAAAAAAAAAAAAATCTGAAACCTCTTTGTTTGGTATAAGGATACAGCTCCTGGTGTTACATCAATTTTGTCCCAAACATAGATACAGCTCCTGGAGTTTCATCAATTTTGTCCCAAACATAGATACAGCTCCTGGAGTTTCATCAATTTTGTCCCAAACATAGATACAGCTCCTGGAGTTGCATCAATTTTGTCCCAAACATAGATACAGCTCCTGGAGTTGCATCAATTTTGTCCCAAACATAGATACAGCTCCTGGAGTTGCATCAATTTTGTCCCAAACATAGATACAGCTCCTGGAGTTTGCATCAATTTTGTCCCAAACATAGATACAGCTCCTGGAGTTTCATCAATTTTGTCCCAAACATAGATACAGCTCCTGGAGTTACATCAATTTTGTCCCAAACATAGATACAGCTCCTGGACCTCCTGGGTCCAAACCTACCACTTCTTTTCTGGTGGAGCTGGCTAGGATGATCCTTCAATTTAACAACTTTCGTTTTCTAGACAAACACTACCCATAGATAAAGGGCCCAGCTATGGGTATACGCATGGCTCCTTCATATGCAAATCTTTACATGGGACTACTAGAAGAACGCTTTTTACATTCTCAGCCCATAAAACCCTATCTATGGCTTCACTACATCGACGACATTTTCATGATCTGGCCTCACTCCGAAGACTCCTTGGACGTCTTTCTAGATAATCTCAACAATTGCAGCCCCTTAAACTTCACCCACAATAAATCACATCATAGTCTTACCTTCCTTGATGTGGATCTGTTCCTTGAAAACAACCAAATTCATACCACTGTACATATAAAACCCACCAATCACCAACAATACCTCCCCTACCATAGCAGCCATCCTTCATACACAAAAAGGTCTCTACCATTCAGCCTTGCCACACGAGCCAAATGGTATATTCAGAACCCGACGATTTAACTGAATATTGTAAACAACTCTCCAACTTTCCAAATTAGAGGTTACCCCAAGCCTCTAATAAACAACCAAATCTCTAAAGCACTCTCCAGGGATGACTACGACCCTCCAAAAAAAGTTGAGGACATCCCTCTCACAACCCAATACCATCCTGGTTTACAACATATCAACACCATCCTTAAAAGTGGTTACAAATTCCTAACCAGTTATACCCAGACCCAAAACCTTCTTAGTTCACCCCAAGATTCACTTTCAAACGGCCACCCAATTCCCAATATTCTAGTCCATCCCAAACTTCCTGACCCCAAGAGAATCCAAGAAGAAAAGCCGAATACCAAAGGTTCATCAACAGCAAAGTAACCAAATTGGAATACAAAATTCCTGATTATTACAAATGCAAAACCAATAACTTGATATATCAACTACAGTGAAAATCATATGATGCAGAATATATATACCTCATTACAGGTTCTCTCAGACAGAGAATGAACAATCATCGTTTTGACACAAACCACAAAGATCCGGACAAGCCTGTACCCATCCATGCTGATACCCACAGCCAGGACTTTCAAACCTGCTATACCACCAAAATATTAAGAGCATTTCCAAACAGTGCAACAGTTCTCAACTTAGAGAGTGGGAATTGGCTGGCCCTCCAATGGATTACCAAATCAAGATTTCCACCAGGCCTCAACAGAAGATAGTTTATTTCTATAATATTATTATTTTTCAAATTAACATTATTATTATTACTATTTTTTTTAATATAGTTTTTTTTATTATCATTATTTTCTTATTTATCATCATCATCATCAGTTTGAATAAACCTTAACCATAGCCAAGGAATTATCTTCACTCCCAAAAAGTTGGCACAATCTGTTTCTAGCAGTTTCTTTCAAAATTCAAAATAGAGTAATCTATTGTTTGTGTTATTTGTACTCTCTTCTTCTTTGTGTTTGATAAAGGCAACAATGCCGAAATATTATTTTGTGTTAAAATGTGTGTGTGACTTCGTCTACTATAGAAGACAGAAGAAAGGAAGAAGATGTCACCTTTGTGCATTGGATTCTTCCCACATTTTTCCTCTTTCCCTAGATGGGCTTTCTTCATCAAATTTATTTTTAGTAGTTTATTTTTCCTT
The DNA here is from genome assembly GCA_039000515.1 of Timema cristinae. Taxonomy (NCBI): domain Eukaryota; kingdom Metazoa; phylum Arthropoda; class Insecta; order Phasmatodea; family Timematidae; genus Timema; species Timema cristinae. Next base: position 14,676 of record JBCFYV010005053.1, read on the forward strand.
TTTCTTTAGTTTTATCAATTTCCTTTATTATAAAACAATAATAATGGTTATTATCTAACAATAATATCTATTAATAGGATAGAATGAACAAAAACCTACAAATTTTAATTTCTGGGAAGTTAAGAAAACCCTATATGAGTATTTGAAATCCATACTTGGTAATAAATGGTAAAATATATCAAGCGCACAACTGACTTACAAACTTAAAATATTTAAATGTACAGTAACTAATTGCAATATCATGCTTTACATAGTAGAAGAGAAACTCTATGAAACAATCCACTTAATATTTTGTATAATGTAGATTAAATTGAACTTCAATCATCTGACTCTAAATTTTAACTTTTAATTTAGATTTAATTTTTCTCTATTGGATTTACACTTTGAAGGCTTGAGAAATTTACAATTTTGTTTTTAGTCCATTAAATAAAATTTAGATATGTTGGTCAGAGAGTTTTAAAATGTATTTTATTACTGGATCCATTATAAAATAGCTATACTAAAAAATAAAAGCTTAGAAATATGGAAAATATTGTAAAGATATAAAAAAAAATATTTACTATACAGGCAAGAAAAACCTTTTCTAAATTTAATTTAAAACAATATAGTACCTCTTTTAAAATATATGTAATTTTATAAACCCATCTTAATCATTTATAAAAGTGATAGTGAGTGTATCTTTGTTTGTTTTTTTACTCTATTGCCTTGAATTGCTGAAAGTATGTTTTATCCATGCTATATTTGACAACTTATAATGGCTATCACCATTATAAGAATGGAGAAGGAAGAATTAAAAGAAAATGTACCCATATTAGTGTGAAAGGAACATGATAACAATATATACACCTAACCCAGATTTAAAATTTGATCTATCAAAGCAATACAATCTTATGCAAGAGTAATTCATTAGACCTCTTAACCACCAAATAAGGTAATTTACATTTTTAATCAGTCACTGGGTGCAATAAGGAAGTATCCATTTGAGAAAAATGTGCTCAAAACTGTTTTGTTAATGTTTTCCGTAGTGTATTCTTAGGAAATTAATAGGTGTGTTGTACTTAATGTTTCAGGAGGGAGTCTGTGGCTGAAGACCCTTAACCACAGTTGGCTAAGTTTGTCAAGAGATTCTTCCCCGGTAAATAATTGAACATGGATGCCTCTAAAACGTGTTTATTAGACAATCTTGGTTTCCCATTATCCTTATGGTATCTTGGGAAATCTTGCACTCCCCAATTTCCATCTTCTCTCTTTTTCTACCTATCCATTATCTATGTTTGAATATCTACCTTTACAGCCTTCTACATATTCTTAATTCATAAAAGTACACCAGAACCATGCACATAAAAATGTGAAAGTATTGATAATTTTCATAAAATCAAATAAAAGAGAATATAAAAACAAAGAGCTATGTAGACCATCACCATAACTATGTACTCACCCAGAGATTTAAATAAAAATGGAGGAGCATGAGTGCTTTGGGCTAATTTCTGACTGCAAAAGAGAGACAAACACGCATCACTGGCCACATGGACTAAATGTCAAACTCGTTTAGTCTGATTTACCTATGATAAGGTCAGGGATCAAATTCCAGTGTTATTTTTCTCATTTATACCGGTTTCATCTCTATTAATTATCTTATTGTATATTCCGTTCACGATAGGTTTTTACTTGGATGATGAGAGTTCGAAAATCATATGTTTAGGTTTTGGGTTGCCAACACTTGTAAAATATCACAGTTTTGTTAAAAATGTAAAGATCTTTAATTACCTGTTATATATTACATTTAAAATAACGTAAACTTAAGTTTTCTCATACTATTTTATTTTTTTAAATAATTTATTTTTATCCAACTCGAAACAATATTTTAAACACAATTAAAAGTACTTATTTTTCGTTTTGGAACGTTACTATTTTGTGTAATATAGTGCACACATCAATACTTTTAATAAAGGCATCGTATTTACTTGAAAAGAGAAAATGTTGTCATTTTTTACATACAATAAATGTATTTTGATTTTTTTAAATCGTATTTTGAAATATTTAACTGAATAAAATATTTTCATCAACTGCGTGTCTGTATCATTGTAAAAAACTTGTTTACCGTTATGTTAAAATCATATGGTTTAGATTCGTCAGTCGCCATTTTGAAGCTATGTTCGTTAGAATTTTTTGTGAAAGGGGTGTTAATATTTTTTTAAGGGAATAAAACTATAAAATAAATTTTGTGTCCGACCTCAAAAAACATATAAATAATATTGGCCTAGGTTACTGTGGTTAACTATCACATTAATATATTACCATCTGTTTTCATTACAGTATCCAAAGTGATAGATGTCAGCTGTTGGCATAGTGATATATTAGGGATTACTTTTATTAACATTTTGAGCTGTCATCCAGGTAAACTTAGCTCGTGAATGACTTATAGTTAACTGTCCAACATCTTAGTTCAGTCGATAGGGTGTCTGTCTACTAAGCTAATGGTCCCGGGTTTTCAATTCCCGGCATGGATGAACAATTTTTTATTGGTGAAAATGTGGGTTTACCTTTTCACAGTGAGAATTAAAGCCAGGGACTTGATGTTGTGCCTGTCCTAATCTTTATTTAAATTATAAGGCATATGAAGCTACGACAGGTCTAGTAAGCAAGTAGTGAAAAATATATGGCTTGAATAAAAATTCATCTCAAGCCACAATCTGGAACCAGTAATGGATGTGAAAAAGAAAGTTTAGTCAAATGCTTATAGCCATGGCCGTCTTTAGTTACAGGCTAAAGTGTTAAATGTGGCAACTTCGCTTGTACTGATGTCATGAGGTCTAGCGATTAACTGGTTTTTATGGAGAATTGTGTGAATATTTACAGCTTTCTTCATTTAAAAAACTGATGAATCACTTTGGACAATACCAAAATTAATTTTAAATCTGTTTATTTTGCATTTAAAAATAAATAGTATGGAGCTAACACGGAATTTCTCGCTCTATTGTTTAAAATGGAAATATTTACTCAAAACTCATAAAATATTATAATCAAAATAATATCACTAGAAAAACCCAAGAAAAAATTTTGCACTATTCTTATGTAAAACATTTTTTGAGTCATTTTTTTAAAATTTTTTATAGTTTTATTTTTAAAAAATCAATGTCCTCAATTGTTGTTTGGACCGATAAAAAATTATCCATTTTGGGGGTCCCCACGGGTTTCAACACTTTGTATTAAAATTTCAACTTTCATTTTAAAATTTTCGACATTTTATTAGGTGCTGCACATCTCATGTTATGCATTGCTATTAAATTCCTCATTTAAAAAATTTTAACCAATAAAAAATGTAAATATAACTATTGAGTCTAAAATGGAGATAGATAATTTTTTGACAAACATTTTTTTAAAGAGGTTTAAGGAAAAATAAAACTTTGAGAGTCTTACTTATATTTAATTACTCTAGGCATTAAAAGAATTATGCTTTAAAACTCAAGTAGTATACCTTTACAACTAAAGCTCAAAAAATTGTATTAATATTTGCCAAAATTTTTAAAAAAAAATTGGTTTTTAAAATATTTCCAAAAAAAGTTTTTTAAATTTAATAGTACTACAATTTTGCAAGATAAGTTTTTAGATTTAAATAGATGCGGAAATACGGAAGTTTCAGCTTTTTAAAGTACCCTTAAAATCTTTTTCAGGGAAAAAAAAAAAAAAAAAGTCGGGTTTTTTTATAATTTAAAACAACACCTAACACGAATTTTAATCAAAAAAATTTTAAGAACCCATTTTTAAAAAACCTATTTTTCTTTTTTTTCTCCTTTAAAAAACTACCTTTTTTTTAATTTTTTAAAAAACCACGATTGCAAAGACCCTTTTTTTGGGGTTTGGGGGTTATAGACTCGACATCCTCAAATTTCGGTTGGGTTTTTTTTTCGGGGCAATATTTACCTTCGTGTTCGAAAATTAAAATAATATATATACAGTAGAGGTCAAACCGAACCAAAAACGGGGCTTGCAAAACGGATCGGGGTGAAGCGGTGGGGAGGGAGGGAAGGTGCCCTTTAGATTCAAGCTTAGCCCGTCCCCTTCCTTGGTACGGCTCACTCTTCTGGCTTTTTTTACAAATTTTCAGCAGTGGTGAAACCTTCTTTGAGTTCCTTGTATTTTTAGTGTGCGATTAAAACGGTAAATTTTTTCTTTGTAACTTCCCTTTTTAAAATAAAAGGAAACTATTTTTATTTAGGGAATTAGAAATTAGAAACTTTTAAATGGAAAGGGTGATCTCTCGAAAATATATATGTGGGAACTTAAATTAGTGACTTGAAGAAAGAAAGCTTTTTCAATTTTTGCTTCAAAAATAGATTCTGAAGAAGGTTCACTGAAAAAAAAAAACCCAAAAGAAGGCAAAAAACAGGATTGGAAGACGTATGTACTTTTGGGTTTCGCAGGGAAAATTTTGGGGTAGCCTTTTTTTGGTACACTCATTGTAAAAGGCGATCCAGACGAATGAAAAACTTCCGGGCCCTACGATTTAAAAAACTAGTTCGGGTTGGCTGAAAAATTTAAAAATGGGGCCAGGTTAGAGAAGGATGTCCAAGGGTAAAATATTATCTGTGATAATGCTGCCGCAATGATATTTAGGGAAAAATTTGTTAGCATAAAAAATTGTGGAGGCTCCCAAAGTGATGTTTCAACGCTGAAAAAACTGGATAAATTGGCGTTCCTAACCCGGAAATCATTGGCTTCCGTAAGAAAAACCCGCTCCGGCTTAAAGGTCGAAAAGGGAAAAGGTGACAGCAATGGTTTGTACTAATGCAAGTGGTTCTCAGTTTTGGATCTTTTGGTTTGGGAAAAAGTAAAAACCACGTGTTTTAAGAACAAAAAACCTTACCGTAATTTACAGGTTACAAAAAGACCAAGGGGGATGCGCTTTTTTTTCCCGAATGGTCAAATATTTTTTTCATTCCCAGTGTTAAAAAACATGGGAAACAAAAAAAAAAAGGGGCAAGGGCCCTATCAATGACAATCCCAAACTCACCGGGGCCTTGATGACTTGAACAAAATGTAAAATTTTTTCAAGCGTTCTGCCTCCAAATGTAACCCCCATACAAAAAACCGATGGATCAGGGGGTCATAGAAAAAATAAAAAGAATTTATAAAAAACAAGGCTTCGTCGGGCTCTTGTAGGAAAGAGACAAAGAAAGTGTGCTGCGTTTGTGAAAAACCTCCCCCCAAAGGAGTTTTACAGGGGTAGCAGATGCCTGGGGATCTATCACTGACGACAACTTAAAAAATCCCCGGGAAAGAATTGTGGCCAATTTCCCGAACCCCCCAAAATAAAGGACAAATGGGGAAACTCTCAAACTCCATCAGACGCCAACACCCCTATGAAGCCAAAGTTGTGGCTCTTTTCCAGACATTCCCTGGATTTGAACAGTGCTGAATTGACCAAGGGAGGGTTTAAAAATGATGGCAAGGCCCCTGGTTTCGCATTTGAATGATGCAAATAGTTCATCAGGAAAAATTGGGAAAATGAAAAGGGAAGCAAGAAGAGAGGACGACGTTTAAGAAAGGGTGCTGAAAAAGTGCCGGCCCCTTCACACTCAGACGCCTAAAGCTTTCCAACAGTATGAACTGGTTAGAGGGGGCAACCTGAGGGAAGGGCGCCCAAAAATGTTTTCTTAAAAAACTGAGAGACAGGCTGAAAAAGAAATTAGCCAAGTCTTGTAAAAATAACAATTAAGGACTTTTTACCCATAATTTTCCCATTAATTATGTGATTGTTTTTTTTTTTCAAAAAAGTATTGTAGATTAAATCAAAATTTTTCAAAATGTACATGTTCTTTTTATTAAAATTTTTGTGACGTATTTTTTCGAACCCCTACCCTTATTTTGCAATACAATAGCCCCCCTAGCGTTTTGAAACCCTTAATCAATACTTTAAAACGTAGTATAAGTAATCCGGATGGGTCCCGGCCCGTCGATCCGGTTTAATGACGCCCCACTGTATATATTTGCGTAAGCTTAAAAGTTATGGTTTTTATAAAATATTTTTCAAAAAAAATTTTGTTTATAAATAACTACAAATTTGTATTATAAATAATCAAAATTTTTTATAATGATGGTAATTTCATTTTTAAATAGTTTGGAATATGATACAAAAAGAGTTTACCACAGCCGAACCCTTAAAGTCTTTTGCCGAAATATTGAGGGTACCCATTTGTTTAAAATATTTTTAAAGTTTTAGAAAAAAATTTTAAATCAAAACTGTAGAGTGTTTTTAAAGAAAGGGCCCTTTTTTTCTCTTTTTCCCTTTCAGTAAACCCTTAATTTTGGGGTTAACTACCCTTTCCCAAAAAACCCCCCTGGGGGAAACCTATAAAAAACCTAGATATCAAGTTTTAGCCCGCCCGGAAAAATAGTTTAGGCTTAGTTGGGGTACTACAGACAGAAGACAAAAATTTAAAAACCACTTTTTCGGTTTCGGAAAAAAAATTCTCCTAGATTATCAAAATAAGAGTTTGAATTTTTTTATGACACAAACTTTTTTCCCCTGAAAGTAGTGAGAAATTTAAAAAATCTTTAAAAGCTGCAAAAATACAAAAATTAAACATGTAAATAATAGTTTTAAAATGCATTTGCTAGTAAGGATTGTGTACCGACGTTCACAAAAAAAATTAGAGATTATTAAAAAAATTACAATAAAAGGTTAGAAAGAGATTTATTTTTGTACTAATTTAAAAGGGTAACGGGCTAAATTTTCCCCGTCCATGGTCTTTAGCAATTTTTTTATAAAAAACTTGTATTTAAGAAATTGCTTTGAACACTTCCCACCCTTGGGAGTGGGTTTTTTGAAACAAATGTTGTAACTTTTTCCCACAATTTTTCTTTTCTAATAAGGTTTGGGGAAATAGAGCATAGGCTAAATCAGGGTTTTAAAAAATTAGGGGGGGGATAGGACACACTTCCTGGGGAAATTTGTATTTAAAATTGTTTAATAAAACACAAAAAAAACCACAAAACATTTTTAAGGACAAGTTTCCCCACCGTCACAGAAAGATTATAGGTAAAGAGGTAATGTGTTTTTGGGTTAAACTAAAAAGGTGACCTCTCGTGACTGTTTTTCAGTTATGACATCACTTTTATAGAACCACTAGAATAATTTAAATTAAATGTAAAATAAGTGTCTGGTAGGAAGGGGGAATTACCAAGATTGAGGTTAGGGGCTTGTCTGGTTTTGGTTTTAAATTGATGGGCCATTCCAATACCCTTAGTTGTAAAGGGTAGCTTTTTGCTTTGTTCAGGATTTGACCCACCTTGGTTTGTAACTTTTAAAAAAGTCAATTATGGGTTTGGGCATATGCGCACAGGCTTCTCTTTTTTTTTCTTTTTTGTGTCTGGTGGTGGCCCTTTGATAATATTGTTTTGTCTTTCTGTTGGAAACCCCCTTTTTTTAAAAATTAACACAAAATTTTTTGGAGACTTTAATAATTTATTTTGTGCAATTTTCTTAAAAAAAAGATTTATACTAAACAGTCAAAATCCCTTTAAGGGGGGAAAAGCCAGCCTGGCCCCATATGAAAATTCCCATCCCAATACTCTGTTGACTTTACCCTGAAAATTTTTGATCATAAAACAATAAACAAAAAAGAAATTTACGACCAACCAGTTCTAAATTATCTCAATAAAGCTATCCAAACGTGAAGAGAACACCCTGTCAAAGGCCCTTAAATTTCTCTCTTCCTAAAACTTTCCCACTTCGGCCTTGTGGCAGATACCTTACATTTGCAAGAAACCTCCGTATCAAATATTAATTTTTCAGCACCCCTACAGGCGGCTTCCCAAAACCAAAAAACCCCGCATCAAAAAGTTTGACCATTCTAGTTGGGACCCTTACCACTACCTCAAGCCCACCCGGGTAGAACAATACTAAACTTTGTTGTGGGAAATGTCTTTAACTCCGGTTTTTAAAAACCAACTCGTGAGAAATAGAATTGCCCAACCCCAAGAATCAAGCCTCCTATCACTCTGAAACAACATAACCATTTTCTTACCTGCAGAAAAGGGTAATGACGCTTTTATGGACGCCGGCTACATAAAAGAAGCTGAGAGGAAAATACGCCCCCCAAACTTGCACCTTTTAAATGGGGCCCCCTAGCGAAATTATAAAAACAATACAACTGATTACCCAACAAAAATCACAATACAAGTCTCAATGAAAAGACTGTTAAAAACTTCCCCCCCCAAAAACCCTCCCACACCACTTTTTTTCCTATTTCCCCAAAATCCAAAAGGGAAATTCCCTCTCCGGCCCGCCAATCGTATCAGGATGTGGGCTATCCACAAAAAGCATATCAGCACTTGTGGACTACACATTCAGCCTCTGGTCAAGAATTACATTTACATAAAAGAGAAAAATCATTTCTGAGCGACTTAAACCATGGCCAATCAAAATAATGAATTCTTTAAAATAGCGCAGAAACACGTGCCAGCAGCATGGGTTGATGACATGGGGGTGGTAGGGGGGAAAACAAAAAAGGCGCTGCTTTTTCCCAAACAAGTTGTCTAGGATGCATCAGACTTATTAATCGGGAAAAATTGCTGGAAACATATTTCATCATAAATGGTTTGTTAAAATCTTTTGCTCAGTTCTAGTAAAAATTTTGTCATATTGTTTTTCTATTTTAAGTTTTGCAAGCATGTATTCCCCAAGTTCAATAACAAATTCCGTAAATTTAGTTTTTTTGTGAAATTCTCTGTTTTCCGATTTCCAGGCAAAAAAAACCGTATTTTCCTGGTTTTCCAGTGTGGGAAACCCCTGATTTTGCCCAGGGCCCAAAGGGGTGCCAGGAAAAGTTTCTTCTGTGTTTGTGCCAAAGAAACATTCCAAACTTTTATGTTAAAAAATCTTCTTATAAAGCCCAAAAAAACGCAATCCTCAAAACGATCGTGAAAGGGTTATTATTCCTTGGAAGTCATTGAAAAGTTAATCTGTATTATCCCAAAACTAAAAAAAAAAAACAATGGATCAACTGTTTTTCAAAAAAAAAAGGCCATTTGTGTAAGTCCCCCAAAAATTTCAAAACTGAAAATTTAGGAAATCTTGTAGGGTTGAATATCACAATCACCCCCACAAAAGGTCAATATTGTATTTTTTCTATAAAAGCAACTTTTCAAATCAAGAAAATTTACACGAGAAAACAAAACCCTGCACAGCAAAAAAAAATGAACAAAATTCAGCAATCGCAGGGGTTGTGTGTTGACCGCCTAAAAGTATGTTCCCAAATTTCAGTATTTGGCCTTAACTAAAGACGGTCGTGCTATAGCCCCCCAAATAAAAATATGCAAAACAAAAAAATTATTATTTTATTATTTTTTTATTAGCCCCCGCATCTTACTCCCGTTTGGTTTATACGCCTTACACAAAATTGTGAAATGGTGGGTGATTGGGGTGATTATAGAGAAATGGAGGACCAAAAGTTTAACGTGGAATCCGAACCACGGGGGGGCCCGGGCATTCCCCCACATTCACAGATGTTTGTAAAGGGGTAAAAAAGGGTTTGGTAATCAGATAAATCTGTGCCGGGAAAGAGGTTAAAACCAAACCCAGCCAAAAGCCCAATTCTTCCCCCTAGACCCCAGGTCCCAACAAAAAAAATAATAATAAAAAGAGCAAGTGATATAATACCATCATTCCGAAAAGGTACAAGTTCCCCTTAAAAAATTTAAACCCAAGAAATTAATTAGGGCCAAATGTAAACGTCAAGGAAAGACTTCTCCTTTTGGTTAAGGAGGTACAAGTGCCCTTCATATCTTGGGGGGAGGGAATCAGGTGGTTTATCTAACTTGCGTTGAAATTTAAAATTATTTCTTAAACCCCTAAAGCGGTTTGGAAAAAATGACCCCCCCAATTTTAAAATGATGTTTCTTATAAATTATATGGTGAAATGTGATATAAATGGGGGAAACTTTACACAGTTTTAATATTGGTCAAAAATCATGGTCTATTTGAGAATTAACAATTTTTCTGTAAGAAATTACTGAAAAAAAATGTATTTTACCTTTACTGCAAAATCAGCTTAAAAAGGTTTGTTTAAAATTTTAGCTTGTGGATTTTAACAAATGATAAGCATGTTTCAAAACTTTTACATATCATAAAAAAACAAAAAACCCCTTTTTAAACCCACAGCTAAAACTTATAAATCTTTATAATAAAAAACCCAAAGACTTTCTACTTCAAAAAAGTACCCCCCTACTCTATCTTGTGTATCTTATTCTAACAGGGGGGTAAATATTAGTTACCAAAAACATAATTTTGGTATTGTTTTTTAAAAATTTCAATACCAAAATTAAATATTTTTAACATTTTTAAAAATTTGGGAACCAAGATATTATAAAAAATATGTATTGTATATTTTTTTTATATAAATAGTTTAAATTAGCTTAACAAAAAATAGATATGATTTTGAATTTTTTTAAAATTTTAGAAAATGTTAGCTTGGTTTATTGATTAGCAGGCCCGGGCTTTAAAAACCGAGTTAATTTATCCAAGTGTTCCTGAGGGAAAAGGGGGGAGTTTTGTAACTTTTTACTTTGGGGGTAAGCTCATTGGGGACATCTCCAATTGGTTGCTGTTTTCAAAAAACAGTTAGGGGATTCGAGTGGAAATTAGAGGTTTTTTGAAAGAATTTTAAACATGTATTTAAAAGCTAGTCTACATTTGGGTTGTGAAAAAGGAAACATACCTGGAGAATACTACATAATTTTTTAATAAATGTTTTATCAACTCCCCTTTGAATAAAGTGGCTATTATTTGAAAATAGAAAAATTAAATTTATTTAAATTGGTTAAAGTTAGACCCTTTTTAACATAAATTTTTGTAATTGAATAAATCTGAGTGTTGTGCTTTTAAAATTTTTTTTTAAAAAAACTTTTATAAAAAGCATCCATTAACCCTACTACTGTTGAAAGTTTGGAAATACTTTAAAAAAAACCCTAATAATGGTAACTATGTCAAAATAAAAAAAAGGAAATTGTACAATAGTACCACATACACACTGATCCTTATACTAGGCTTTTATTGTTCTTTGTTTGAAAAAAAATTAGAAAAAAATAGAAAGTTGTTTTAAAAAAAAATTTTAAAAACCAAGGGATCAATACTTTTTTATTGTTTAGATAATTTTTTTTTTTTTAAAATCAAGCTTCTTTTTGATTTTTTGTTTTTGCTGAGGTGCAACTCTTCTTATGGTATAGATTTTGTTTTTGGATAAGTCAAAGCTGCATAATTGTTTACCACACAAATTCACAAAAAAGTTTCCCCCCCCCAGTGTGGGCCCTATGTTTTTAATAATACCTTACACTTTGTAAACTTTGTCCAAAGTGAACAAGAAAACGTTTTTTTAGACAATCCTTTTTTTAGGGTGGTATGATAAGTGTTTTTTTAAAGTACCTCTTCTCCCGAAGGTTTATCCAAACACACAAAAAAATTGCTTTCTCCGTTGGACCCATGTGGTCTTTAAGTTTGTTTATTTTTTTAGTTCCAGCCCCAAACTCACAAATATACTTTCTTTCATGAGGGTGCACTTTAAAATGTGATTTTTAGTAAGCAATCGTTCCAAAAAGATAACCCCAAAAAATGTCACACAAAATATCCTTGTTTGTTTTCCAGTTTTGGGGATATTGATGTTTATCAAGTGTGGATTGATTTTGAATTTTTTTAAAAACAATGTTACAGTGGTGATTTTGGAAAGTGAATTTTTGGTTTTTTTTTTAAAAAGAAGTTTTTAAAAAAAAAATTCTTGTAAAAGATGTCACAAAAAAAGTCTGTGAATATTCCAACAGAGTGAGGTATTCACGTGAATAAAAGTGTTGATTTCTCTCTGTTTTTTTTAAACTGTTCACATTGATTTTCTTTTAAAAAGTGAGTTTTCCGATAAAATTAAAGAAGCGACTTTGAACCTGTTATTTTTGTCACAGAGTCAAAGAAATTGATTTCTTGAAAGTGAAAATTGTATGGATTTTAAGCCCTTTGTATTAAATTCTTATTACAAACATGGCAGGAAAAAGGGTCTGGACCCCCACTTGAAAACTTCTCATGGCATTCAGAGTCCCAGCGGAATGTTGTTCTTTCCCCAGTAGTAACTGATGCTTATTGCCTGTCGAAGAAAATTGTAAAAGAAAAATTATATTAGTTGTTTTTTTTTATTATTTCACAGGAAGAGGTGGCTATAAGAAGCGGTTAATTTTGTAAAAAATGTGTGAAAAAGAAACTTTAAAACTTTGCTCTAAGTTTTTGTTATTGTTTCAAAATACAATATTTTAGTTAACATGCCCGATGATACATAAAACCACATAAGTCTACAGTATAAATTTTTACAACTCCCTAAATTTAATTTCATCTGATTATTGCTAATATACAGTTTGTAAGTTTTAACTTTTGATTGAAATGTGCAAAATTAGTTATGGCCTAGATAAACATTTAATAAATTTGTTATATACCTACTAAAAAGTAAAATGAAACCGTACACTTTTTTTATTAATTACTTAGTTTTTTTTGTGTTTTCTTTTTTTAAAAGTGTAAAATAAATTTGAGAAATTATTTTTTAAAGTGGAACCAAAATTTTCTTTTTTAAATGAATGAAAAATTTTGCCCAAAAAGACTTTGAATCTGAATAAAAAATTCCATGTTTTTAAAGTATATTTAATTTCATTCAAATCAAAACCCAACCCAAAAAAAAATTCGGTAGACCCAATAATCAAATATTTTATTTTCCAAAAAAAAAGTGATGTCAAAAAAAAAAAAAAAAATTTGTGAATGGGGGGAGTCCCGGGCTCCATCGTGGTTCGGAATCCACGGTAAATTGAGGTCTCCTTTATCTTATTATCCCTACCTTACCATTGTTGATTAAACCCGAATGGGTAGTAAGAAACAGTAAAATAAAAAATAAAAATAATAAAATAAAAATTAATATAATAATAATAATATAAAAAAATTGGATTTAATCTTTTTTATAAAAAAACGGGTTTTAATCAACATTTATTTAGTTAGATTTTTTTTAAATAAAATTTTGGGGGTTTAAATTTCTTACTAATTTTTTAAAAAACCAACCCAATAATAAAATTTTGAAAAAAAAAATTTGATGTCACTTTAAAAACATTTTCAGTTCACAAAAAAAAATAAATAAATTAACTAAAAGGGTAAAAAATGTCGACAGACCCATGCAAAAAGTCTTTTAACTCCCAGAAAATAGTTTTGGGGTATTAAAGCTCTTAAAAAAATTGTGAGGGATATAAAAATTATTATATATATTTTTTTATCGGGCCCAAAAAAACTCTATCTGGTGGAATTGAAGCTTTTAACTTACCATCAGTTTAAAAAATTTTTTTTCAGCCATTTTATATTCACCTGAGAGTTAAAAAACTTGGCCAAGCTAAATGTGAGTAAAATATTAGCATTGAAAGTAACCAGATTATAATAGCATTTTTTAAGTTAAAAAACCTTAAAATATCCTCACTTTTTTGTTGAAAATTTACAAAAGACTAATTTTCTATGTTTTTGTTAAATATAAAAATTCCCAAACCAAGCCAAAACAAATGGTTTTTAAAATTTTTTAATGTATGCACTAAAGTTGAAAGCCTTCTTTTCAAGGGATTTGGATTAGGAAATACTAACACCGGGAAAGGGCTTTTCCCTTTTCCCTTCCCTTTTCTTATTTTAACAACACCCCCAACCCCAAACAAAACATAAAGTGGGTTTGGAAAAAAATTATTGAACAGTGCCAAAAATAAACATTTCCTGTGTAGTGTATTTATAAACATATTTATTAAAAAAAGGCATTGTTAGTTTTTTTGTGTAAAATAGGTGCTATTGGGAAAATAGGCTTTTTTGGGCTGTTAAATAAAGATCGATCAAAATTCAATTTTAAGGTTTTAAGTTTTATACAATTTTTAAATATCGTTCATTTTAAAAGCATCAAACAAATTATTTTAAATGATTTGGGAAAATGAGTAAGGTTGAAGGGGAAAAAACCCACCTTAGTACACCTGACTGAGATTCGCCCGCCGATTCCCTGTCTTTGGGGAGTTGACTATGGGAAAGTGATACCTTAGACCATATGGGACCAAAGCAGGTTATGGTTGAAAGAAACTAAACTTTATGTTGTATTTGGTTGTGAAAAATAAAAACAAAAGACACCATTGAATTAATGGCTTTTTGACTTTTTTAGTGATGTTCAAAGGTCTTTGCTTCATTTTGTATTAGGCCAGTCACCATGTGAGAAGGGGGGGTTTGAATTTTCAGACAAAGACATTTTTTACTGGGATAATCAGTTTTAGACTAGGTGGGGGGATATGCAGTGTAATGGAAAATGTAGAACCCTTTGCTTGTAGTTAAGCTCAAAAAAGGGTTTTGGAGTCCAGCACATTTGCTTGTACACCCCCCAAAATGGCATAAAACTTACCAAAAACCGATTGTATAAATTAAAAACAAAACAGCATTAAAATTTTATGGCACAACAAAATTTTTAGGCTGATTTTAAAAAGGTCTTAAGCTCAAATTGAATTAGGCAGGGGCCGTTAAGAAAAGTGGTTTGAAATTCGGGCCCACATACATTAATGATGTTTTTTAAATTTATTTCTTTCTCCAATGGTAGTGTGTTTCCTTAAAAAACCTTACCTTTTCCCCTCCCTATTTGGTTTAGCCTAATTATTAGTGTAGAGCGTATTTCCCTGCAAGTGTATGATATTGTTTTTCCTCTTTAAACCTACCTTATAAACCCTTGCCAAAAGAAAAGGAGTCAAAAATACTTATTGAATTTCCCCCAGACAGTTTTTAGCCATTAAACCCCCTGCCATTTGTTTTTTTATAAAGTTTAAAGTAAAAAATTTAAAAGGGTAAGTTTTAAAATATTATACAAAAAAAATAAATGATCTTTAAAAAACAGATATTTATTGGAAAATTTGCTGCATTTCCCTGTGGTGTTCTTTTTATTAAACATAAGTTTGACTAAGTTCATTTTTTATTTAATTTTTAAAACACCTTTTTAAAAAAAATAAAAAATTAGATTCAAAAAATACTTGAATTATCCCCTTTTTTTTAAATGAATGTTTATTTTATTAATAGTACCACTTTTAAAAAAGAAATTATATATATATAGAGGAGAGAGAGATAAGAGGGGGAATAATATTTTAAATTATTTTCACAGCCCCATTTTATAAAATTGTTTACGTATTACAAAAAATATTGAAAAAATAACATTTTTTGTTACTCCTTGCCACATCGATTCTTTTCCCATTTAGTTTTGTGTATTAATTGAAATATGACTACAAAGTTAAATTTTACCTGGGTAGTTGTAACAATTTCAAAAATTAGCCAGCAAAATTTAAAAAACTGTCATAAGCCATGCTTATTTATGACCAAAAAAATTTTCAAATAATGACTAATAATTCAAATTCTGTTGTTGTTAATTTACAGAAATATGAAAAAAATTGTGAATTTAAATTCTGAAAAATTTGTCGCGATTACTCTAAAAAAATTACAAATTAAAAACTGGACATATATGAATAATAATTGAACTTGTTTAAAAAATTGTTCCTTCAAAATCGGTCAAAAATTGAACTTTTTTTCTGTATTGGTTGTAGAGGGGGGAAAATTATAATTAGAAAATTGAATTTTTAAGGTGCGGATTAGTGGAAAAATCAATTTCTCTCTATTAAAATCCCATTTACAAGATACAAGCAAAAGACAAAAATCGACTTTAGCAACTATTTCCATTTTAAATAAAACTAATTTCCCCTAGAACT
Organism: Timema cristinae; assembly: GCA_039000515.1. NCBI lineage: Eukaryota > Metazoa > Arthropoda > Insecta > Phasmatodea > Timematidae > Timema > Timema cristinae. The sequence goes on from JBCFYV010005053.1 coordinate 30,453, forward strand.
CACCGATGTTTTTTGATAGTGTAAAAAATTAATCTAAACCAACAAAAAGCATTTAAAATAGTCCCACTAACCCCATGATATAAATTATATAGTGTACTTTATTTTTTTATAGGTGGATTACTTAACTTTAGTTTTTGTTTTTGTTTAATTTTTTATTCCAGGGTTTTACAGTTCCCCTTGAAAAATCCCCATCTAAAGTTTTTTTCGGGTTTCTTTTCTTAAATAAATTTAGAAAAAATCATACAATCTTTCCCTTTTGGGTGTTAATAAAAGTTTTCAAAAATAGGTTTTTAGTAAACCAGTATTGTTTGTTAATCACAATCAACATTCCATTTAAATTTAAAACAAAATTATTAAAATTTTTATTTCAAATATTAAAAAAACAATTATTTGAAAATTTACCCCAAAATTTATTTTAAAAAAAAGATATACATTAATATTTTAAGTAAAATATTCGGGGAGCGGCTTGGGCCCAAAAAAGGATTTGGCCAAAAGGGGAATTTGGGCCTAAAAAATGAAAAAAAAAAGGCATTTGGAAAAAGGGTTTGGCCTAAAGGCTTTTGGCCCTAAAAGGTTTTTGGGCCAAAAGGCTTTGGGCCAAAAGGTTTGGGGCAAAAGGCATTTGGCCTAAAAAGGCATTTGGTAAAGGCAGTTGGCCTAAAGTCTTTGGCCTAAAATGAAAATTTTAAAAAACCTTGGGTTATTTTGGGAAAGAAAAAGGTCTGTTAGTTTTTCATTGAATATGAACACAATGATGAAAGGGGTAGTTCCCAATTTTTTAAAAAACTTGAAAATACCTACTACAACTAATCAGTATTCACAAAAACTCATCCCCTTTTTTTTATATATAGTTTTCCCGATATTTTTTCCCTTGTTAAATAATCTCATGGTCATAAAGTTAACGAAAAACAATAAGAAAACCCTATTTCAGATCTTTTACCCCGGGGAAAATTAATGCGTCATTCAATTTATGGGGATTTTGACAACTTATTCCGAAAGGCAAAATAAAAGTGGAAACCAAAATTAAAACCCACCATTTTAAAATTTGTTGAAGTGGCCCGATTTTCGTTTTTTTTTGCGTACTGGATAAAAATGAACTATTTTTTTTTTTTCTATTGTATTAATATTAATATATAAATAATAGTGACGCATTAAAAAAAATTTTGCCAGTAAAAATTACAATGGTATATATATTTATAAAACTTAAATTAAAATATATAAAAAATTAAAATATTTTAAAATAAATTTTAAAAAATGGTTTATATAAAATTATTATATATATATATAATTTAAAATATAATAAAAATATAAAATTTTATATATAAAATTAAATTAGGTTTTTATATATAAATATAAAACCCTTTAAATTATGGTTTTGACTAAACTTAAATTAATATTATTATTGTTAGAATTTTTTATAACTATTATTATATAAAAATTTGTACGTTATTTTTTTTAAAAAGGTAACATTTTTATTCGGTATATTATTAAAATGGGCTATTTAACCAATTCCTTTTTTTAAAACTATATACTAATTTCCCTCCCAGAAAATTTTAAAAACTTCTCGGAATTATTTTAACTTGTGAAAAAAAAACAAAAAATTTTATGGAAAAATTTGTTTGGTCTTTTTTTTAAGTCTTCATAAAACATAAAAAAAGCAAAATGTGGGACCTTTACAGGATATAAATTCCTAAAGGAGAAAAATACGAGTAAACAAGTGGACCTCCAAATTCCAATGGTTTCAGCAGAGGCCCGAGGGTAAATTTACGAGCTTTGGTTGGTAAAAATTCTCACCGCTAGGATCGTTGTGTTTCCCATTCCAAAAAATGACACTTTATAGCTGAGGCAAACAGCGTGATCAAATTTGGGCCCCCCACTAAGCCCAAAAAAAAACTTTTTTTTTTCTAAAAGTTTGGGTTTTTTTATCTCAATGTGCCCGAACTAAATTTTTGGTTAAAAGGCCCTTTTTGAAATAAATTTAAATTTGGGGGGCCAACTTTAGTCAAGCAGCCCGAATATTTAAACAAACAATATAACAAAATTTTTTTAAGTCATCCATTGGTTCCATTTGTGCTCTAGTGCCCGAAAAAAGAAATGTGCTTTAAAATTAGAAAATCTAGGAGCATTTAATGTGGCGGCAACCCGAACCTTCCCTATTCAAAGCTGTAGAAAAAAATGTTTAAGCTGGCCCACATTTTTAATATAATGAACAAAAATTTTTATTTCACGATTCGTTTGTTCTTAGTTTGTGCTCAATGTCCCGAAAATTAACGTTAGGGCTGTGAATCTAGGCCTTTTAATAAATTTAATGAAAAGGGGATCCAAAATAGGTCAACTAAACCCCCCACAAAAATGTTTTCTAGTTTTCTAATTATAGACGCAATACCATTTTTGGGACTATGAGCACAAATATCATTTTTTTGGGGACATATAGCACAAACGAAAACAAAAAAATGGGGAAAACGAATTTTGTTTCATTGATTTTAAAAAGTGGCGGGCCAGCTTGAATCAAATTTTTTTACAGGGTTATGGTATAAGGAAGACAAAGTTTTGCCCGCCCCTTAATTGTTTTTTGGGGTTTTTAATTTTAAAGCACAAAGTTCATTTCGGGCACTATGAACAAATGGAGCACAAGGATTGATTTTAAAACATTTTGTTATGTTGTGTTTTTTAATTGTGTGGGTAGCTTGAGCTCAAGTTGGCCCCCCCACATTAAATATTTTTTAATTTTGGGCCCGTTTTGCAGAAAAAATTTCTTTCGGGCAATAGAGCACAAAAAGGCCAAAAAGATTAGACAAAAAAATTTTTTTAAGCAATGTGGGGGGCCAACTTGAGTTACGTGGCAAACAGGCTAAATCTCCTTTCTCTCTTTTTCCTCGCACTCTAAAAACTTTTAAGGGGGGGGTTTAGGCAGCAGTCCTTTCCTCCCCCATTTCCCAATAATAGCAAACGACTTGAAAAAAACCCAAAAAAAAAATTTATTGTTCCCCCCAACTTTCCTTTGGTCTTTTTCAAACCACTAAATAATTTGTTTTTAGTTTCACGAGTTGTTGGCGGTAACTCTCTCTGCTTTACCTTTGCTTTATATAGATTAAATAATTATTGTTTGTATATTTTGGTAAAGTTTGTGATATCTAATTTTTTTTTAAAAATGTATTTTATCTTCATTTTTTAAAGAAAGATTTTTTCTATAAAAAAATGAATCGGGACAAAAAATGATACTGGGGCCCTTTTCAATTACACGGTGTACTTAAAGGAAATTTTCCTAAAAGGTTTCCCGTTTTTCCACGCAAAGAGGTACTTCTTAATTTTATCTTCCTCAAACCTACCTTCTAAAGCTATTAAAGTGGAAAGCATTGACTGGCGTGAAGAAAAAATGAAAAAAAAACTACTGGCATAATCTATTTACTTGAAAAACATATTTTAGACAGTGAAAAAAAACATATTCAAATATAACAAATGTACATTTTTGTATAAATTTTAATTACATTTAAAATTTATTTAACATTTTTAAGATAAATCTAACTTACATATTGACTTAATAATATAAAAAGAAGATCTTTAACACCTGGTCAAAAGATTCTTATTAACATTATATATATAAACTAAAAATTTTTTTAAAAAAGGGTTTTTAACAAAAGTTTGTACCCTTTAATTAATAAAAAAATAATGGAAAACTTTTGATTTTTCACTTGCAGAAAAAGGGGGTTAAAAGTTCATAAAAACCATTTTAATAAATATATATTTTTTTTAAAAAAATTTTTCTATGAAAAAAAGCCTCTCACTAAGGTTTACTTTAAAACCCGTGGCGCACTCAATGGGGGGAGTAAAAAAGGGGCCCTTCCCCCCTAACCCCCAATAATTTCAATAAACATAAAATTTTTTACTTTATAAAATAAAATTAGACACAGAAAATGAGTGTTACATAGGCTCCTTTTTAAAATTGGTTTAAGACTTTATATTCAAAAAACACACATATTAAAAGTGCACTTTTAAATTTTCATTTTAAAAAAAACACAACCAAATAGCTTCCAACATTGTATACCAGAAAAGTTATAATGTAGCCACCATTTGGTAATTGGTAATTAAGTTCGTTTTATTTTTTTGTCTCTTACACAAGATAAGGGTTATTACACCGAGGACCTCGTTTTTAGGACTTCACCGCACCCCACCCCAAACGGTTAAAATTAATACTAAAATACTTGAACTGACAAAGCACCAGAGCGTGTTTACAACCCCCCCCCCCCCCTTCCCCCCCCCCCCCCCCCCCCCCCCCCCCATATTACTTAGCCACAGGGGTTACATTTTAGACAAAGGAGCTTTTGTACCAGAAAAAAAAGAATGGCCGAACTCTATAAAAATATTTACACTAGTATTATGCATTCAAATTTAAAAACATTTAAATTCACAAGTTTTTATAATTTATACTTAATGAATATAAAAAAGAACTACATACACCCCGACTCCCCGTCACTCAAAAAAAGTAAAATTTTGAGTTTCGATATTATGAGACCAGGTAGCTTACAGCGTTAATACCAAAGTACCAGTTTTTTATTTGTGTACAGAGGTTTATTTTTATCAGTATAAAATTATTTTGCTAAAAACAATAAACCGAAAAATGTTGATTTCAAAACACAGTCCCACACTTTATCTGTTGGTAGCTGTTTGTATACTGAGCTAAAAAGTCCGGGTTCGATTCCCGGAATGTCCCCAAAAAGTATCATGGTTGACTGTGCTTTTCCCCTTTTACAATGATGAAATTTCTTTCAGGGGGGTGGGTTTTATTTGTTTTGATTTAAATTAGTTTTCAACTCTGAGGGAAAAAATCTACATTCTACGGGGTGTCTGTCACTAGTTTTATATCGAGTTCACTCATTGAGCGTGAATGGGAAAAAAGGGGAAAGGGTTGAAGGGTGGGGGATTCCAAATTTTTTTCCCCCCATCGAAATGTGCTTCCTCCCTTTGTTAAAATTTCCCCCGAATACTTGAATTTTAAACTGAAAGTGGTTTTTCATCAAACTTCAAAAAGATTCTAAAAAAATCTTTATTTTTTCAAATCTTAAGGGAGACCCCCAAAAAGCTTTTAGTGGCATTCCATTTTCAAAAAATTTCCATGGTTGGGGTCAATCACTAAAAAACCTTAAAAAAAAAGTGTTTTTTTCAAAATACCTGCCAACACTAATAAACTTCGCCGATATCTTGATAGTCATCACAAAAGGGTTTTTTTTTTATTGTGACTTTTACCCCTTTTAGTTTTACACATACATCAAAATTTTTCCCCAATGAACCCGGGAAAGGGAATGTTCTTTTAGATTGAATGTACCTCATTTGCGTATAGAGGTGGGGTACCATTTTTTGGGGAAAAAAACCCTTTTAAACCGGTGGGTTTTAATTCAAATTTTGAGGAATTTATTTCAATAAGGAGGGGGGGTGGGGGGGATAGGTGGGGGAACACTATTATTCCAACTTTTAGGGGGGGTATTTTTTACCAACTTATTAACATAAAGTAGCGAACTAAATTACCCTTAATATATAGTTTTTACACACTCTTTGAAATAATATAAATTCAAGATTTCACTATATACAAATTGGTTTATGAATAGGCCTACTTCAAAGGGGTTTTTAAAAATTTTATTTAAAAGTTAACACATAATTTAAGGTAAAACTTCGTCACCAAATACCTTAAATTCTTTTCAATTTAAATTGCGTCTATATACATTTGTTATGTACTACAATAAAATATGTTCTTGTACAAAAAATATTTATTGTGTCAAACAGCCCCGGATTTTTAAATTTAGAAATAATGTTTAAAAAATTTGTTTTAAGATGGACGGGTATCATAAAACTATTTTCCACCTTGCATGGGAATTTCTTTTCCAGACTATGTCCAATTAATGAAGCAAATCGATTTGGATAATAAGGTTATAAAAAGCATATTGAAATCTTGCAGTTAATAAACTATTTAAACAAATAATTTTTAAATTTCCCATAAAAAAGGGGCTTTTATAAAAATAAAAAATTTTGGGGGGGACATGTTTCACGCCATGAATCACTTAATTTTTTCGAAATCTAATACAATGCCCCGATTTACGGGTATATATTTTCCCCCTTTGGGTAAAAATTTTTGGAGACTACAAAAGGGCGGTTTTTAAATTTTCTTTTTTGGAATTACAGCGTTGGGCTGAAGGTCTTGTTCATATTATTAGGTGAAAAAAAGTTTTTTAGCAAATAAAATATGAAAATTTTATTTTCCTCTCATTCAGAAGGGGGGTAACCCCTTTATTGACACAGAACTTTAGGGAAATCAGGTGTTAACCCATATTCTTAGATTATTTTATTGCATACGGCAACGATACAAACCCTTTCCCCGGGTTTTCTTTTGTATGGTATGAATTTCCCAAACCCTTTCCGCATAATAATAAAAAAGCTTACAATAAACATACAAAAATTTACTATTCACATTGACTTTGAAAGCATACTTTACATAAAAAAAGAATTATAACGAGCGCACCCGCCTCGGGGCGAATAGTAAAAAGGTTTTTGAGCTCAATGCGAGGGTGGGGAGATCGAGGTTTGAATCTCGGTCGGGTGAACTGGGGGGGTTTTTTCAATGGTTTTTCCACTCTTCCACGCAAATGGGGGTTCACTTCCACTAATTTAACCCTTCCCCCAAATTTCCCAAACCCTTTGCGTAATTAGTATTAGGCGATAACCCAACGGTAAAGACGTGGTGCTGAATAATAATTTAAAAAAAGTCTGACTAAAAAGTCAAAAAACCAACAGAAGCAAGCTTGGTAGTTCACAGGGAGACGTTTCAACAGGTTGTGTTAGGGTGGTGGTGCTGGCCCGGAAAGTAACGAGCCCTTCCCCACAACCTATAGCCTTTGTAAAGGGAAAGGCCCATCAGATGACCAAAAAAACCTTTAAAATTTGGGAAAATTCTCGTGAGTTGGTAATTGCAGGAGGAAAGGGGCTTGGAGGTCAACATTTTTTAAAAAATAAAAATTTAAATTTCTTTTCTGTATTTTAAAGAATTTAAATGTATTAAAATTAAGGGACGGGGAAACAATAAAATAGACATTTTTCCCCCCTAAATAAAAAAATAATTTAAAAAATTTAATAATAATAATATTTAAATTATTTTATTATTATTATTATTATTATTTTTTTTAAAATTGCCCCTTTGAGAAAAGTGGTGATGGAGATAAAAAAAAAAAAAACTTTTTGAGAAGGAAAAAAATAAAATTTGAAAGAAAAAAAAAGAAAATCAAATCCCAAAGCCCAAAATAACGTTAGCCCTTTTAAAATTTTTTCAAAGTGGGTTGGGGTAGGAATCCCCAAAACTACAAAATTTAAAAAGAAAACTACTACATCTCATGGTGTCGTTTAAAATGAATTTTGGCATGTCCAAAAACAACCCCTCAAATAACTAATAAATCTGGCATTTTAAATGTAATCCATGAAATAAAGGAGGGGGGGGGGGGATTATAAAAAACCTTTTTCTATAGTTAAAAACGAGATTTGGTGGAGGTAGAAGAACAACTATAGATAAAGAAGTATTCTTAAAACTATGTGTTTTAAAAGGGGGTTAGAGAAATTATGATTTGGGGGGGGAAAAAGGGAAAATTTTTTAAAAAAACCCAAAAGAAAAATTACTAACAACAATTTATTTGATAAGCTGGGTGTTTGTACTAGAGGGGTTTTTTTTAAAAATTTAATTCATGTTTAGTTAGTAAATTTAAACTATTTTTTTTGGTGTTCATTTCAAAAAAAGTTTGCGAAAACACAAATAATTTATGCAAAAAAATGCATATAATATATATATTTATATTTTAATAAAATAGATTTTACTTCTTAAGGTAGTAGTAAATTTGTGGCTTTATCAACATACAAAATTTTCGCCTCATAGTGTCTGAAATTGTTTTTTGGTGTTTAGATCAGGGGTTTTTCAAACTGCGACCGAAGGGATTTCAGATGAGGGTGTGAACCCAATTTCTCATTCTTTTGACTTGCCTAAATTATGATTGACTAAAAAATTAAAATTTGTTTGGGGCCTATGAAGCAATAAAATTAATTAATACTTTAAAAACCAAATTTTTTTAAAATTCTACAAAGCCTTTTCAGAAAATAATTAAATCATTAAATAAAAATGTTCATTTTTTTTTTTTAACGTAAAAAAGTTATTTTTTTCTAAGAATAAGGTTTAACAATTAATTTTATGTTCATATAAGGCTCAAGAAAGAGTTTGAGGGAAATGGTTTAATGATTTGCTAAAATAAAATAATTTACCCAACTTAAATGTGAGCGAAGCCGTGGGCAAACTCGATAAGTTAATATGATTATTAAAAAAAGAATGATTGATTTAAATTTTTTAGCAAAATTAATAAACAATTTTGTAAAAGACTGTAAAAAATTTGGATTAAAAAAAAATATTAAAAAATTAAAAAAAAAATTTTTTATTAAAATGGGGTGACCGTAGGCTAATTAATAAAAAACGTAGGGTACAAAAATTTTTTTTTGGTACAAAAAGGTACAAAATTATTTTATTAGCACCCGTCTTTTTTACCCCTTCGGGGTTTTACCCCTTGCTAAGTGTAATGTAGGGTGATTGTGAGATGAAATAAGGACCACTTTTTTAAGGGAAAGAACCCCGGGGGGGGCCTGGACTCCCCCCATTAACAAGATGGCTTGTCAAAAATTAGAACAAAACCTTGGAATGTAAAAAAGTTCAACTCAAAAGGGTTTCTACAGGTTAAAGGGAGGCTCTATACCTTGGGAAGTGAAAAATTTTGAAAAGACTTATATATTTTGAAACGGGGGTATTACTTTTAACAAACAACACACCTGCCATCTATTAGCATCATCAAATCTTAACGAAGTTTCCCAAAGCAAAACATATTTTAAAAATTTTTCTAAAAAATTTTAAATTTCAAAAAGTGTTTGGCTAAAAGATTTGGCCAAAGGCATTTGGCCAAAAGGCATTTGGCCTAAAAGGATTTGGCCCAAAAGGATTTTTTGGGCCCAAAAGGGGATTTGGCCTAAAGGGTTTGGCCCAAAAGGGATTTGGCCTAAAAGGGGTTTTTGCTACACTTTTGGCCAAATCCTTTTTGGGCCAATGAGGGTACCCCAAAAATTCCCCCAAAACCAGTTTTTTTGAATACATTCACGGTGTTCTGGGTTTAATGAAAATTTTTCTCTTAATTTAAAAAGTTTTTGATTAATGCCATTGTTTTTGAACTCGTCAACAAATTTTAATTCACCATGTGAAGAAAATTATACCCCGTTTCTAGTGAAAAAAAATTTTATTTATTTTTTGTAAAAAAAAGTTGCTATAAAAACTGCAATTTCTTGCGTCCCTTTTCCCCACTGTAAAAAAGTTTACAAAAATTTCGGATTTTTACAAACTCATATTCACTCACTATAATCAAAAAATTTTTTTAAAAAAAAAAAACAATATTTTTTAAGAAAAATCATTTTTTTCCATTTTTAAAACAATTTTTAGTTTTAAAAAAAAACTCATTATTTTAAACCCTTAAACCAATATTTATCCATTTTATAAAGTTATAAGTTTTTAAATTTGTAGATCAAACACTCCCTAGATTTCTACCCGGGGTTGTCATTGTTTTTTCTTTTTTGCACTTATCATACAATCGCAGAGCTATCTAATTTAAAATTGAGGGGTAAATTTGGGAGAAAAAATTTTAAAAAAAAAGTGCCACATTTTATGGAAGGGGAAAATTGAAGAAATTTAAAAAAAAAACATTTAGAATTTGATTCCCCGTCAAAGGCAATAGAGTAAAAATGTTAGACCCTGCAAAATTTCCCAAGCGGTATTATATTTTATAATAACAAAAGTAACTAAGAAATGTCAGTATTCAAAAGAAAAGAACTGTGGTAAAAATGTTAATTAAAAGAAAAAAATAATGTTTTTATTTATACAAATAAAAATTTTTAGTATTTATTTTTTTCAAAAGGAAAATTTAAGTATCTACTAAAAAATTGAGTAAAGTTTGGTATTTTTTTTATTAAAAATTTAGTAATTGTATTTAAAATACGAGTAACAGATTGTGATTATAGCAGCTGTATACAAATTTAGTGTCAAACATGTGAAATTAATCTTAGGTATGTTTTCTAATTAAATGTTAAATTAAACCTCCTTCATTTTGTGCATATTATGAAATAGAATTTTTTAATGAAAATTTTAATGGTAGTTTTCCAAAAATACATTATTAAAAAATCTGTTTTCAGGTTGCATTTTATTTACACATGTGAGAAATTTAAATTAAACTAAAATGTTAATGCTTAAAAAAAATCTAAAAAAAATGAAAAAATGCAAATCCTATTTAAAAAAAAACTGAAAAAGGGGTTAACACATTGATTTTTTTGATCTTATTTTTTTTACTTTTTAGACATGAACTTTTTTTTTTTTAGTCCTTTTCTCTTCTGCTGATGCTAATCCTTCTTATGATACTAGACTTCTTGTGTTTGGTAAGTCAAAAGGGTGCAGAATGTTTCCCCCAAAAAAATTAAACCAAAGTTTCTCTCCCCAGGGGACCTCTGTTTTAATAATTCCCTTATCACTTTGTAAACTTTGTCCAAAATAAAAAAAAACGTTTTTTAGACAATCCCCTTTTTTAGGGGGGTATCGCATAAAGGATTTTTTTAAGTACCCCTTCCCCGAAGGGGTTTTTCACAAACAGCACAAAAAAATTTCTTATCTCCAGTGTGGACACCCTGTGGTCTTTAAATTTGTTTTTTTTATTAGGTTTCCGCCCCCACATTCCCAAAAATTTCTTTCTTTAGAAAGGCACATTTGAAATGGGTTTTTAGTAAGCTATACGCCACAAAGAAACCACAAAAATCACACAAAATATCCTTGTTTGTTTTACCAGGGTTTTGGGGTACTGATGTTTATCAAATTGGATTTATTTCTGAATATTTTTAAAACATTGTACAATGGTGATCTTTAGGAAATGAAACTTTTGATCTTCTTTAAAGAAGATTTTGAAAATAAAATTTGTCACGATGTACAAAAAAAGTCTGGAATATTCCCAAAAGAGTGTGGGTTTTTAGTGAATATCAAGTGTTATTTCCTCTGATTTTTTAAAACAGTGTCACATTTATTTCTTTTGGAAAGTGATCTTCCGATTTAATTAAAGAAGCAGACTTTGAACTGTTTTCTTTGTCACAGAGATCAAACGAAATTGACTTTCTTGTAAGGAAAATTTATAGGTTTTTAAGCCCCCTTTATCATTAAATTCTTATTTTCAAACATGCAGGAAAAAGGTTGGGATCCCCCCTTGAAAAATTCTCATGGCATTCAGAGTGCCAGCGGAAAGTTGATTCTTTCCCAAAATAGAAAAAATATGTTATTGCTGTCGAAAAAAAATTAGTACAAGTAAAAATTATTTTTAAAAAAGTTTTATTTTATTATTTCACAGGAAGAGGAGGTATGTAAGAAGTGGGTTAAAGTTTTAGACAAATGTGTAAAAAAGGGAAAAATTAAACGTTGCTCTGTGTTTTTTTTATGTTTCAAAATACACATTTTTAGTAATAAACATGGCCCGGATGATACATGAACCCCATATATTTCGATAAATTATTTACAACTCTCCCAAATTTTAATTTTATCTTGATTATCTGCATAATATACAGTTTTTTTAAGGTTTTAACATTGATTGCATTGTGCAAACCTATATTAAGGCCCCAAATGACATTTATGAGATTTGATATAGGGCCCACTAAAAATAAAAAGAAACCCGATACTTTTTTAATTATAATACTATACTGGTGTGTTTCTTATTAAGTGTAAAATATAATTGAGTAAATTTTTTAACCGGTTTTGAACCAAAAAATTTTATTTTGAATAGAATTTAATTTTTACCAAAAGACTTTAATTGAATCAAATCTATGCTTTTTAAAAATATATTTTAATTTCATTCAAACAAAAACCAACCCCAAAAAAAATTCATTTAAATCCAATCAATTAATACCTTTTTTTTCCAAAACAAAAGTGATCTCACAAAAAAAAAAAAACCTTTTAAAGGGGGAATGCCCGGCCTCCACCCTGGGTTTGGATTCACGGGGAAATTGTAGGGCCCTTATTTAATCTCACAATTTCCCCCACCATTATACATTAGTGTGATATAACCCAAATGGGTATAAAACAGTGCTAATAAAAAATAGTAATAATAATAATAAAAACAAAAATTTGGGTTTAATCTTTTATATTAAAAAAAAAGTTTAAATTAATCATTTACTTTAGGTTTAGTGTTTTAAATAAAATTTGGGTTTAATATTTTACTATACCGTAAACTTTGGGTACTTGAGCCCAGTTTTTAAATTTTACAATATTTTTTTTAAAAAGGCACACGATTTTTTTCTTTGACATAACCACTTTATTATTTAAAAATAGTTTATTATGGATACTTTAACGTACAATACCATTTTTTGTGCGAGTAAATATTTTTTTATTTTTGTTTTATTTGGGTCAAATTAACCTTTAAAGGGTTGGGGTTTCTTGAACCCAAAGTAATTCCCCCTAAAAAAACTACCATTAAGGGAATTTGGGGTCCAAGTAGGTTGAGGATTATTTAAAAAACATAAAATTTTTTTAACATCCAGTGAATTCAACGTTTATTTTTTAAAAAAAAAAATTTTTTTTTTGAACATTAATTTTGAACAGAGCTTTTTAGATATTTTACAAACAAAAATTGGGAGTTATTAAAAAAAGTTTTGAGTCCCGTTAAGAAAATAAAAAACCCCTTTTTATTTAATTTTTTTGGGGGTTCTATTTTCATTACCACATCTTCAAAATTTTTACAACAAGACATCCCTTTTTTTTGGGGCCCCGTCCAAGTTTTATGTAGGCCCATGCAGTCGACTTAACACCTTCTTTCTTTAGCGAGGGTGATCCCATTTCCCTCTATTCCATTTTAACCCGAACAAAAATTTCTAATTTTTAAGTCACCTTTCGTTTCAGGCGCCGTTTTGGTGCTGATTTGGCTTTGGTTTGGCAAAAAGTCATAAACGGTCCTATATGTTCCTTCCCTATTTTAGAGGTGATGTCCTGCACCTCCCGATCTCAAAATGAATGCATCTCTTTTCTGATGTGGAGTCTTCCAAGTTTGTTTTCCTTTGTAGGTGGCTTGGTTGTTTTTTTAAGACGCCTTCATTTTTGTCCCTTTTTCCCGGTGGTTTGCTGTTTTCCACAGAGGGACTGGGATTTCTGGTGAGCAGAAATCAAAACAATTACACTCTGTCCAGGGGGCAATTTGGGGTTTTTTTTTTTGGGTTTGGGGGTGTAAAAACTCGCTCCCCTTCTCTTGAAGTGTTTAAGAAAAGCATCCCCAATCATAGACAATCGAATTTGCTTTAGATTTGTCTTGATTTGGGAAAGGTTATGATCGATTTTCGTTTTTAAGGATAATCCCGCTTTCTTGAAGCCCCCCTTTAGGTTTTTTTTCATGTTTGGACCAATTTCTTCTAAAACAGTTCGAACAGCATCGGGGAAAATGATCCTTTGGAAGCACACCATTCTTTACCTGATCTGATTGCTTCCATCGGTCAGAAATCCTTCCACATTTTTGAAGGCCCAAAATACGCCACTCCCGTGTTAGTGAGGTGGGGACGAAAAATTTGGGGGAAAAAAAAAACAAAGTGACTTGTTTTCTTCACAGAGCTGAAAAACTTAATGCTGAGGTGTGAAGTAAGATTGTCTCCAATTTCAAACCTTTTCCTTCTTTTTTCTTAAGAATTGGAAGCAGATGACTTTTAAACCCCCTCCCAAAAATTTCTAAATCGTTCCCCCCCTGCTTTCTCGGTTAATTAGCCCCGGTGGGCCCCCTTCCGTCCAAATTGTAAAAATTTTGGCCTTATATATAAAATTAAAGGTGGGAAGGACTGTCCGGCTGCATTGCCCCAAACTTAATTATGCTGGATTTGTTGGTTCAAATCCCCTCGGGTATTTTGTACCCTTTCGGGAAATTAAATTTTTTTCCTACCCCGGTCATATCATATGGTTTTTTGCGTAATTGTAGACTTTTTAGGGGGGGTGTCTTTTAGAGTTTTTCCCCCTTTTGAAAGTATTCGTGAGGGCCTTTTCATCGACAGCCGTCTTGTTGTTTTATGTTGTGCAAATCGAAATGAAAAAATGGGTGCCTATCTAGGAAGGACTTAACCCCTCTTACCAGGGAAATTATTCTTAAAAACAGAAAAGGGACGTCCCTGTCGAACTAAATAAGCTTTTAGAAAAAACTAAAAACAAGTCCAATGCGAGAAACGGCCCATTCCATTCTGGTTTAAAAATAGGTATCTCCCCTGTACTTAGTGTAGCCCCCGCCCTTGAGGGGACCAAATTTGACTATGCACCCCTTTTAAAGGGTTTTAAATCTTTTTACAAAAACTTTAATACCTGGTTTGGTTAGAAAGCATACAAATAAATTTAAAGTTAATGAAATTTTTGGAATGAGTAAGGGTTTAAAATGGGAAAACCATCCTTAGTACAAACCCGACTGAGAATTTGGGGCCGCCGATCTCCCTTCAAATTTGGGGGTCTAGACCCAGTGGGGAAAAATGATAAAACCCCTTTGACCCTATGGCCGGGCCAAAGAGGTTATGGTTGAAGAGAACTAAACTTTATGTTTTTTATTTGGTTTGCAAAATAAAACCACAAACCCCCATTGGGAAATTTAAAGGCATTAATTTTGACATTTTTTCTTTGTTCAAAGGAAACTATAACTTCATTTTTTATTAGGCCCCAGTCACCCCGTGATGAGAAGGCTGGCGTTGAAGTTCAGACAAAGACATTTTTTTACTAGGAATAATCAAGTCTCTTAGCTATGGTGGGGGTGGACAAGCAGGGGTGAATGGAAGGGAAAGTAGAAAACCTTTTCTTGCAGCTTAAAACTCAAAAAAGGTTTTGGGTCCCCAGGCCCCCATTTTCTTGGGACAGGTCCCCAAAACCCCCAAAAAACTCTTACCACAACCGATTGTTTTCAATTAAAAACAAAAACAGCTACAAATTTTTAAATAATGACCAGTATAGTTCTAATTTTTTTTTTTTTAATTTACAGAAATATAAACAAATATGTGAATTTAATTCTGAATAAATTCTGCGACTTACTCTAGAAAAAATTTCAAATTAAACTGAGACATATATGAATAATAAATGAACATTTTTTAAAAAAATAGTTCCTTTAAACCTGGGCAACCAATTGAAACTTTTTTTCTGTATCTGACTTTTAGATGGGTGGAAATTAGAAAAAAATTTGAAAATTAGAATTTTTGGGGCTGAATTTTGTGGGAAAAATCAGATTTTCCTCTATTACATCACATTTTCAAATACACGCACAAAGACAATAATACAACATTAGCAACTATTTACCCTTTTAAAAACAAACAAAACTAACCCCAGAACTCCCAAAGTTTTCTTGATAGGTAAAAAATTAATTTAAAACCAAAAAAAAGACTTAAATATTCCCCACTAAGCAAAGATATTTTAATATTAAAAAATTAAAAGTCTTTTTCTTTTACAAATAGTTTTAAAAAAAAAAAAGCACTAAAATAAAATACATTAAGCCATGATTTTTTACAAAACAAACTAGATTTTCATTCGAGGGGGGAACGAACCGTCTGCCTGCTCCATATACATCTTCTCAATATCTCCATTTTTGTAGGTAATTCAACATAAAGTTGGCATAAAGTAATCCCAACTCTCTGTTAAAGCAGCAACAATATTAATTGAGCATGTCAAGCAAATGGCGAAAAAAATTTTTTTTTAATAAGAAACATTTACCCAGCTTAATTTAATAAATGTCTTCCATCATTTTCTTTGCCTACGGGTTGGAAATGAAAATATATAGGGCCCACATTTTTCAACACATGCAACATAATTTAGTCAAAAAATCATAATGTGAAATATGATTCAAATAGAATTCACACGGGAATTGAACTAGTATGAGAAGTTGGCCCAAAAAAGAAATTTTTTTTTTTGTAATATGTATGCTTTTTTTGAGCAATGCTTTATTCTTCATATATTTGGTTTTATACTGGGGAAAAAGTGTAAGAATATTTTTTGTGTGAAGATCTCAGAACAAAAAACTGTTATTTAAGGTTGATGAAAGCGTTCAAGAACTCCCAAAAATAGTGTTTACAAAAAAATATTTTTTAACAACTTTATGTCAAAACAATGGTTTTTTTTAATGCAGTCGGCAAAATAATTTTAAAAATTTAAAGGATTGAGAAGGTGGTTTGGAGGGTTTAAAAATTTAATAAAATGCATATTTTTTCAAAGGTAATTCTTGAGATTTTATTTAAATTTAAAACTAAGAATAAAAGGGAAATTATATTTTTTTATAATGAGTTGTTTGCAATTTATTCACTTCGGGACTAGTCTAACTACTAATTATCATTTTTTCAGAAAAATTTAGAAACCCTTTTTTAATGATCAAAAAACCTGGGCCTAAGCCAAATCAGATTTAAACATTGTGACAAGTCACAACATAAAAAAGAAAAGGTGTGGTTTGACTCACCAACTGTCCCCCATTTGCCCTACTCCCGAGGCTCCACAAAAAACACCCACTTCGGGGCCCTTTGGGTTTTTTTTCAACGAGCCAGTAACCATGCCCGGGGTTTACCCCCTCTAGGCCAAACCCCCACTCCAAGAGGAAACAAGAGACATTCGACGTCGCAGACCTGTGCCACCAGCAACAGTGCCCTGATATCAACGATCATCGGGGGGCGCGCGTTTGAAATTACGTCCGGAGTATGGAGGTTGTTACCGAACATGCAAATCCCCCTTTTCCCCTTTTCCCTGTCCTGCTTTCCCCCACTAGAGAACACTGACTCTTCCTATTGTATATAATGGCAGGACTCTATAGCAAAGGACGCATTTTTTCCACATTTTCTAGGTGAAAGGGACTTATGTGGGTTTTTGGTTTAGGGTTAAATTTTTTTTCAAAATTCCGTTTGGCCTGGGTTTTGTTTAAAAAATTTTTGTTTGGGGATATTTGTTTAAAGATTTAACTTTTTTTTATTATATATTAGGGTGCGAATCTTTTTTGTAAATCATGGCGGGGGAACCTGGACTCCAAAAAAATTACTATTCAGGCTAGCATATCTCATTCGCTTCACGGATTTTTTTGGAAAACCCTTACACCGCCATGTTTGATATTCAGGGATTTTTTCTAAATTGTTTTGGGATAATCATGTTTGGGTGATTAAGTTACTAATCATTGTTGGGGGGTTAGAACTCCTATTAGTCTAAGTTTAGTTTGTCAACTCTGGGGTCGCGAGCCCACGCAATTAGTTTTTTAGTTTTTTTGTGGCTAAGTTACTGAATAGTGAAAGCCCCCAAAGTATAATGGATATTGGCTCTGTTTGGTGGGGGCTTTGAATAGTTTTAAATTTTGGGGGAAATTTTTTTGTAGGGAACCCTTTCCTTAACGT